>CM077170.1:51722593-51750093 GCA_039654105.1 Coreius guichenoti
GACAGCGATTATCAGAGACCGACGAATCAGAGAGGAACCAACGACTCACCTGGCAGCGGCGCGTGTGTTTCTACTGTGACCTCACTACTGAGGAGGTCAGAGGTCAGAGGGTCACATGACGAGGGTGCCAGAGTCCATCTCTGAAAAACACATCCAGGCGTGTCATGTTTCTATGAACATCATAACTATGAAATTGTGTGTGTGAGAAAGAGAGAGAGTGTGTTTGTGAGAGTGTGCGTGTGTGTGAGAAAGAGTGTGTGTTTGTGATAGTGTGTGAGAGAGAGTTTGTGTATGTGTGTGAGAGAGTGTGTGTGTGACACTCACTGAGCTGTATTTGTTGCGGAGGTGTCTGAAGTGACTGAAGTATCTGTAGAAGTGACTCTGCGTCAGTCCTTCCAGAATCATCACGTTCACACGGGACAGACGCACATCATCACTGACGCTGAACCAGCTGAACACAGAAACACACTGTCAGACAGGAGTGTGTGTGTGACTATTGACGCTCTCTTGTCCAGCACTTTAGAAAGAGTTGCTCCTTTGGACTTAAAGAAAATTAAGGAAAATAGTCCAACACCGTGGTACAATGAGCACACTCAGGCTGGAAGAAAACAAAACGAGGTTTTTCGCATTTCGTGGAAAGAGAGCATGACTGCGTACAAAAAAGCCTTTAAAAACTGCTAGATCTGCTTATTTCTCGACTCTTAGAAGAAAACAAACACAACCCTAGGTATTTATTCGATACAGTGGCTAAATTAACCAAAGATAAAGCTTCAACTTCTGATGTTTGTAAACAGCACAGCAGTAATGACTTTATGAACTTCTTTACGTGCAAGATTGATAATATTAGGAAGAAAATTATAACTACACAACCATCTACTACAGTATCGCATCAGACAGTGCATTGTAGTGTCACTGAGGAAAAAATCCACTCATTCACTGCTATAGGAGAAGAAGAATTGGCTAAACTCGTTAAATCATCAAAATCAACAACATGTATGCTCGACCCCATACCGACTAAACTACTAAAAGAGATGCTTCCAGAAGTCATAGATCCTCTTCTTAATATCATTAATTCATCTTTGTCATTAGGATATGTACCGAAAACTTTTAAGTTGGCTATTATTAAACCACTTATTAAAAAACCGCAACTTGATCCTACAGAATTAGTCAATTACAGGCCAATCTCAAATCTACCCTTTCTGTCAAAAATACTAGAAAAGGCAGTGTCCTCACAATTATGCTCCTTTTTAGAAAGAAATGGTATCTGTGAGGATTTCCAGTCAGGATTTAGACCGTATCATAGTACTGAGACTGCTCTCATTAGAGTTACAAATGATTTACTCTTATCATCCAATCGTGGTTGTATCTCTCTATTAGTGTTACTCGATCTTAGTCCTGCATTCGATACTATCGACCACAACATTCTTTTGAATAGACTCGAAAATTATGTTGGCATTAGTGGAATTTCATTGGCATGGTTTAAATCATACTTATCTGACCGTTATCAGTTTGTAGCAGTAAATGAAGAGATGTCACACCGAACACAAGTTCAGTATGGAGTACTGCAGGGCTCAGTGCTAGGACCGTTGCTTTTCACCCTGTACATGCTACCACTGGGAGATATCATTAGGAAGCATGGCGTTAGTTTTCATTGTTATGCTGACGATACTCAGCTCTATATTTCTTCACGCCCTGACGAAACTTACCAATTCACAAGATTAACGGAATGCATAGCTGATATAAAAAATTGGATGACTAGTAATTTCCTGCAACTTAATTCAGAAAAAACTGATTCTAATTATTGGACAAAAAAAACTCCACAAGTAGTAACCTAGAATACTGTCTAACACTCGATGGCTGCTCTGTCAAGTCCTCGTCGTCAGTTAGGAACCTGGGTGTGCTCTTTGATACCAATCTCTCATTTGAAAGCCACGTTTCTAGCATCTGTAAAACTGCATTCTACCATCTTAAAAATATATCTAAATTACGGCACATGCTTTCAATGCAAAATGCTGAACAGTTAGTTCATGCGTTCATAACCTCAAGGCTAGATTATTGTAATGCTCTACTGGGTGGTTGCCCTGCACGCTTAATAAACAAACCTTTGCACGTAGTAACCTACAATACTAACACTTGATGGCTGCTCTGTCAAGTCTTTTGTATATGTTTGTGTGTGTGTGTGTGTGTTTGTGTGTGTGTACCTGGGCTTCTTCACACTGTGAGAGCGTCTGAGTGTGACATACTGGATCAGATCACACACGTCGTTCACCGTCAGCACATCCTGATCCCACAGAAACACACACACACACACACACACTGAATGGACCAACACAACATACTGGCTTTATGAACTCAACACTGAGGTTCTCTGCAGGTGTTCAGAGGTTAATGACCATTGATGAATGAGTGATTATGAGTGAATATTAATATATGAGTAAGTTAGGGTTAGTCACCTGTGTGATTGACTCTACTCTCAGTCTCTTCTGGCAGTCTGAGATCACACTGTCCACTGCTTTCCTCTTACAGCACGAGGATGATGATGATGATGATGATGAAGATGATTCCATCTGTTGTTCAGCCGGGGTTTCGATCTTCATCTCTTCTGTCACAATAATCCACTGATGATGATGATAAACACTCTTCTTCAGCAATCTGATTAACATGTAATCATATCCACGGATAACTAAAACACACAGTGTTTAATTTAACACGTCATGACGTCAGTCTATAGTAAATACATCGATATAACAATGTAAATACATAAAGGATATCCGCACGTGTGTTGACTGATCTACAGCTCTGCGATCGATTAGGATCCACTGATCTGTGCGCGATTACTTCAGCTCTCGACCAATCACAGGCCCCGCTGAGAAACACGTGATAACGCACACAACACCGGAAGCGCAGCATAACAACGGAAATGTCCTGTGTGCGGGTAATTCAAAACCGCGCGAGTGTGTGTGTGTGTGTTTAACGCGAGAGAGAAGAACAGCAGCGACATGTCAACAAAGAGCCTGGCGAAGTAAGAAACACACATCTGATGATATAAACACTGCACACTGAGATTAAATATGTTATTATATCTGATATAAAACTATACACTGAAAGTAAAGTGTTCATCTGGGTGTCAGGTATTTGTTTAGATTTTTGATCATTAATAAAAATAAACTATCAAATAACATGAAAATATGGATATGTATTTCACTAGGCTACTGTATGGGCTCATACACAAAATCTAGATAGAACACTGATGAGAGTATTGCTTGAGAATAAATTATATTTACAGCAAAAAATCTTATTATTTTCAGACAAGCAACTGTTAGTGTTCCTCTGTCTAGATTAAGGAGCTTTACACACAACCTTATCAGAGCTAAATAGGCGTATTTGATGACCTGTCATGTTATATATTTCATGTAGACTTGATTTGTGTGTGTACAGTGCTTATTAACGTATAGACAACAACAAAATTGTGGCTAGTAACTTTGGAAAACCACTAGCCACAGTGGCTGGTGAGCAGAAAAGCTCATGTCAAGCCCTGTATGTATGTATATATTTATGTAGGGGTGTAACGATACACACGTCATGATACGATGCTATCGCGATACTAAACTCACGATACGATACTATCGCGATATTTAACCCTTGTGCGGCCTTCGTTTGGGGTTACACGTGGGCTCTCAAAATGTCTTTGTAACAAAATAATAATTATTATTATTTTTTTAAACAAATGTAATTTTACTCTGTTTATTAATGTTTTTACTCCACATTTGTGCAGTTTTTGGAGGATTTATGATGTCTTTTAAATGTATATAAATAAATAAAAAAATATTTTTAATGTAAAATTCACTTTATAAAAGACCCACATTTCTAACTTTCATTCATGGTGATAACATGGATAATTTGACATGTTTTAGTGTAAATGTTTGCCCATCTTTTGGAAAATGCGGTTTTAAAAGTAAAAAATGATCACTTTAACCAGTAGACGGCCGCTGAGCTCTCTGACTAACTGAAAGATATCTTTTTCAGTTGGATTCATATCTAAATATTATGGAATCACAATTATAACAATAAAAATAGTTTTTTATCAAAGTTTAGCATTTTTTGTACTGAAAAAAATCAGTTTTTCAATAATGTTACATTGATTAGAATCAAACCTGGACAAGATGTTACAAAGAGAAAAGAGTTTATCATTTATTTCAATCATCTGTTTTTCATATAATTCTACAGATTTAATCTACACTTCAGTTACTAACTGTAATTTAACAGAAATTAACAGTTATATTACATATTGAGTACAAATACACGACATGAACATCAAAATGAACTGAACGGCAATAACAATTTGAGCAAAAGTCATTTGGGGTCAGAAAGCCCCTGAAGATGTTTTTTTATTATTACTTAAATAATATTTTTGTTATTATATTATTACCAGGACACACAAATGTTCCCCCACTGCATCATTATACATTATATATAGTAGTTTAATGTAGTAATGTCGCTGAAACTCAGAAAACGTAAACCTTTTTCTCCCGCTGCTGTCCCGCCTCTCCCTCTATTAATGCATGACTCTCAGACTGTGAAGTCGTATCATATCGTTTACATCAACGATGCATATCGTCGCATTTTTGTATCGCGATATACAATGTATCGTTACATCCCTATATGTGTGTGTGTGTGTGTGTATAATGTGTTGTGTTGTTGTCAGAGAGCTGGGTTTGATCCGGAGCCGCCGTCAGTCGTCTGGAGCTCATCAGGGCCCGTGTGTCCGCAGTAAGAGCCTCTCATCTGTGTGTGTGTGTGTGTGTGTGTGTGTGTGTGTGTGTGTGTGATGATCCTCGTTGACTCTGCTGTGTGTGTTCCTCAGAGCAGCGCTTCTCCTTCCTGATCATCATTGACTTTGAGTCCACGTGCTGGAGGGAGAAGAACGGCTCCGGGCAGGAGATCAGTGAGTCCTGACCCTTGACCTTCACATCTCATCGTGTGTGTGTGTGTGTGGCTCTGAACGTGTTGTTCTGCTCCTCATCAGTCGAGTTCCCAGCCGTCCTGTTGAACGTGTCGAGCGGAGAGGTCGAGTCCGAGTTCCACACATTCGTCCAGCCGCAGGAGCATCCGGTGTTATCAGACTTCTGCACGGAGCTCACGGGCATCACACAGGTTCAGCCTCTCCTCTGACACATATGCCTTCAGTGTGTGTGTGTGTGTGTGTGTGTCGCTGACCGTGTGATTGGCTGACAGGATCAGGTGGACTCCGCCCCTCCCCTCCACATCTGCCTGTCCAGATTTGTGCGCTGGCTGCTCCGCCTCCAGCAGGAGAGGGGCGTGGTCTTTCAGACGGACAGCACAGGCCCCGCCCCCTCCGGACACCCCTGTGCTTTTGTCACATGGTCAGGTGAGAATGAATCGCTCACAGCTCGGCTGTGTCTCACGTAGTTTCATTTGTAATGTGAGTGTGTGTGTGTTGATGTAGACTGGGATTTGGGCGTTTGTTTGCTGTACGAGTGCAAACGGAAGCAGCTGAGCGTTCCTGAAGCTCTGAAGAGCTGGATCGACCTACGGGCCACATACAGGGTAAACACACACACACAAACTCACACACTAGCACTCACACACACACACACACACACACACACAGAGGCACAGGCTAGAAATCATTCTGGATTGGTAAAGCGTCTGGTGTTTGACTCTGGTCTGTCAGCTCTTCTATAACAGGAAGCCCAAAGGCCTGAGAGGAGCCCTGCTGGACCTCGGCATCCAGTTCACAGGACGAGAGCACTCGGGTACACACGCACTGAACACACACACACACGCACTGAACACTGTACACACACTGAACACACTGAAAACACGCACTGAATACTGAAAACACGCACTGAATACTGAAAACACGCACTGAACGCTGAACACGCTCTGAACGCTGAACACGCACGCGCTGAACACGCACTGAACACAGAGCACGCGCTGAACACGCACTGAACACACAGAACACGCACTGAACACACGCACTGAACACACAGAACACGCACGCACTGAACACACGCACATAGAACATGCACTGAACACACACTGAACACTGTACACACACACACACTGAACACTGTACACACACACACACTGAACACTGTACACACACACACACTGAACACTGTACACACACACACACTGAACACTGTACACACACACACACTGAACACTGTACACACACACACACTGAACACTGTACACACACACACACTGAACACTGTACACACACACACACTGAACACTGTACACACACACACACACACTGAACACTGTACACACACACACACACACTGAACACACACACACTGAACACACTGAACACACACACACTGAACACACTGAACACTGTACACACACACTGAACACTGTACACACACACTGAACACTGTACACACACACACACGCACTGAACACTGTACACACACGCACTGAACACTGTACACACACACACACGCACTGAACACTGTACACACACACGCACTGAACACTGTACACACACACACGCACTGAACACTGTACACACACACGCACGCACTGAACACTGTACACGCACACGCACGCACTGAACACTGTACACGCACACGCACGCACTGAACACTGTACACGCACTGAACACACACGCACTGAACACTGTACACGCACTGAACACTGTACACGCACTGAACACAGTACACGCACTGAACACTGTACACGCACTGAACACTGTACACGCACTGAACACTGTACACGCACTGAACACTGTACACGCACTGAACACTGTACACGCACTGAACACTGTACACGCACTGAACACTGTACACGCACTGAACACTGTACACGCACTGAACACACACGCACTGAACACACACACACTGACTGAACACACACACTGACTGAACACACACACATGCACTGAACACGCACCCTGAACACGCAATGAGAACACACTGAACACACCCACACACTGAACACACACTGAACACACACTGAACACACACTGAACACACACTGAACACACACTGAACACACACTGAACACACACTGAACACACACTGAACACACACTGAACACACGCACTGAACACTCTGAACACTCACTGAGCACTGAACACACTGAGCACACACTGAGCACACACTGAGCACTGAACATACGTACTGAAGACGCTCACACACTGAGCACACGCACACTGAACACGCGCACTGAACACTGAGCACTGAAGACGCGCACACACTGAGCACGCACTGAACTGAAGACGCGCACTGAACACGCTGAGCACTGAACACACGCACTGAATGCTGAACACTGAAGACGCGCACACACTGAGCACACACTGAACACACGCACTGAACACACTGAACACTGAAGACGCGCACTGAACACACGCACTGAACACTGAAGACGCGCACACACTGAACACACGCACTGAACACACTGAACACTGAAGACGCGCACTGAACACGCTGAGCACTGAACACGCACTGAACGCTGAACACTGAAGACGCGCACACACTGAGCACACACTGAACACACGCACTGAACGCTGAAGACGCGCACTGAACGCTGAAGACGCGCACTGAACGCTGAAGACGCGCACTGAACGCTGAAGACGCGCACTGAACGCTGAAGACGCGCACTGAACGCTGAAGACGCGCACTGAACGCTGAAGACGCGCACTGAACGCTGAAGACGCGCACTGAACGCTGAAGACGCGCACTGAACGCTGAAGACGCGCACTGAACGCTGAAGACACACACTGAACGCTGAACACTGAAGACGCTCACACACTGAACACGCACTGAATGCTGAAGACGCGCACTGAACGCTGAACGCACACACTGAACGCTGAACACTGAAGACGCGCACACACTGAACACACGCACTGAATGCTGAAGACGCGCACTGAACACACACACTGAACGCTGAACACTGAAGACGCGCACACACTGAACACGCACTGAATGCTGAAGACGCGCACTGAACGCTGAGTACTGAACACGTACTGAACACTGAAGACGCGCACACACTGAACACACGCACTGAATGCTGAAGACGCGCACACACTGAACACACGCACTGAATGCTGAAGACGCGCACTGAACGCTGAACACACGCACTTAATGCTGAACACACTGAGCACTGAGCACACTGAACACACACACTGAACACACGCACTGAACGCACACTGAACACACACTGAGCACTGAACGCACACTGAACACGAACACTGAACACACATTGAGCACTGAACACAGGCACTGAACGCGCACTGAACACACACACACACACTGTACACGCACTGAACTGAACACGCACATTCTCACTCACACACACACACACTCTCTCACACACACTCTTTCTCTGATGTGTGTGTGTGTGTGTGTGTGTGTGGTGTTTGGCGTGCAGGTCTGGTGGACGCAAGGAATACAGCTCTGCTGGCGTGGCGGATGGTGTGTGACGGCTGTCTGCTGACCGTCACAAAGTCTCTGCGGCGGGTGAGTTCTGTCTGTGTGCCCGCACACCTGCACAGGTGACTCCACCGCTGCATGACATCTCAGCCAATCAGGAGCCAGCGCTGAGGTTCATTAAAGCAGCATCTCTTTCTCTGTCTCTTAGGCGCCGGTGAAGTCCAGACCTCCGCTGGGAAACATCAGTGTGCATCGCTCCGAAGCGCAGACGAGTGTGTGTCGGGCTCTTGTGATGCCGCGCACCGTCCTCTCCAGCACATCCACACCACAGGGAAACCGGCAGGAGACCAGCACCACCGCGCTGGCCGGGCTCTCAGACATGACCTACGACCCCGAGACTCCAGGCGCCTGCTGGACGGACGGAGTCCTGCTAACCGAGGAGGAGGAGCCTGTCTCCTATGATGATGTTCCTCTGGGGGCGGAGCCTGATGAGAACAAACCCTCTGTTTCTACAGCTGTCTTTAAAACACCCAAGCCGCTCGCACGCACCGATCCGTACGGACCGCTCTCGCGCTTCTTAGGACGCAGTTCCGCCCCGTTCAGTGTTTACAAAGACCCGCCTATCACTAAGCCCCGCCCCCCTCTCTCCAGCGCCGTCAGTCACTCGTCGAAGAGGACGGCGCCTCTGTGCGGCTGCGGCCGGCGGGCCCGGCGTCTGACGGTGGGTAATGGCGGGCCCAACCACGGGCGGGGGTTTTACTGCTGCCCCGCGAGACGGCAGACACACAGGGGCTGCGACTTCTTCCAGTGGGAGTCTGGATTAATCCAGTCCTGCGCTCAAAACCAGCTCAGAACAGCACAGACCTGCAGCTCCAGAGCCCACCGGTGACTGAAGCACGGCTTTGTGATTTTACCTGGAAAAGAACTCATTTATAATAAATCACTGTTGAAAATAAAGTTGATGCATGTTTTGATAAGTTGTAGAAATGTCTATGTTCATTCTCCTGTGTGTGTGTGTGTGTGTGTGTGATGAAGAACAGCCTGTATTTTGTACTTTGAATGAAATCCACTCCACAGAAATATTTTCAATGTGAGTACTATACATTACACACATTTTGTATTGTAAAAGAGCAGTGCTATTTTAAATGTGACTTAAAATACATTTCACTTGAAGTTTGTATATAATGCATTACATTTTTTGACGAGTTAGTGACATCACTAACCCTAACATTTACATAAACGCCACCCCCGGGAACATGTTGAGAAGAGGAAGAGTTGTTGTAGTCGAGCACATTTGGGAGTCGCTCAAGCTGTCGTCCGTCTTTCACATTTATTAATACAGTACGAACACAAATGCAATAGCATGTCATAAAGCAAGATGACAACATAAGTTATAACCGTAATTAAACTAAACTATCCCTGTTCTCTCTTCATGCAGCAGATATTCTCTGGTTCATCTCACAACAGTTCCCACACCAGCGGTTTATAGATTATCATGACAGAATATGCTAATCAATGACTGAAGATCGTTAACTCATAAATTCATCAACTATCCATTCAGAAACGTCCTGTCTCATTCTACATGTTGTCTCTTCTTCTTGAGTCTCTCCATCATTGTCCGACTCCGGTTTGAACATAAAAGGCTGAACAGTTTCTGACATTTTCAGTGTGTGTTTGCGTGAGGTAATCGGAGCTGCTAACACGAGCTCTTGAAGCTCCGCCCTCTTCCTGAAAGGGGGCGGGAGCAGCAGCTCATTTGCATTTAAAGGGACACACACAAGAACGGTGTGTTTTTGCTCACTCTCAAAAAGTGACGATTTTAACATGCTATGAAAAGGATCTGTGGGGTATTTTGAGCTGAAACTTCACATACACACTCTGGGGACATCAGAGACTTATTTTACATCTTGTAAAAAGGGGCAATCAACCACCCCTTTAAACAATTAAAATGTCTCCTTGTTATTTTTTTTTGACACATAATCATTACTTTTGCTGGTGCTTTGCGGCAAGCTTTACGCATGCGCTTGAGCGAGGAATAGGCTATATTCCTCCAGTATATATTTAAGCAGCCTAATTAAATATTAACATAATTTACCATTTTCTGTAAAGAAATGTGGCGTGAATATGAGACGCAAAGAGAACCGTCTAGACCGCGAATGAACGGTTTAAAATCGACTACTGGTTGACTAGAAAAAATTAAGATTGTATTGTATATATTATAAAGATGAAGATTGTCATTTTGATAATTAAAAAATAAGCACTTTAATGCTGTTAAAAAAAAAAAACAATTTCTTAAAAGTTATTTTAGATGTGTTTTGAATAGCCTACTTTTTGTATGTTGTATAATTTTATCTAACGAAGATATATTAACAAAAAATCTTGTAGAAGAGCCTCACTCAAGTGTTTCCTTTAATAATGGAAATGCGCAACGATTCACCTTTTCTTCAGTCGAATATAAGAGCATATAAAATGCGAAACATTTAATTGCGAATTTAATTTAAACAATATGCGACCAAACCCGTTTGCATCCTTTCTCGTTCTGTTCAAAAGAACACAATCGCCACTTCCCGGGACATGTTAGCGATGACTTTATGAGATGTCTAAGACATGTCTAAGTTCCGGGCATGTGCGGTCATTAATCATTATGAATTTGTAGGATAGATCTAAGATTTCATAAGTGTCAGAAAGATGAGTCTTCACGCTTGTATTCGGCGATTCGACACCAAATTTCAGAATGATTTCAACATTTCCGGCGAAACGCTTATAGTCCGAATGAATTATTCAGTCTAAATGCTAGGGTGAATTGCCCTAAAGTGGGACACGGTGCGGTAAAGTTGGTTTTATGTTGGACATTCGTTAGACATTCGCAGAGCAAATTAAGGGACTGTCTCAAAAGTGTGTGTGCGCACACACAAATATGCATTGCAAGATGCGAAACCATGCATGCTTTGCATAAAATGTAAAGATGTGAATTAGTGGAAAGCCTATTTTAGTGGAACTCATCGTTTAAGCTGTGAATGGGATATTCACTATGAATTGGTACATTATTATTACATTGTAATCCAACATTTTATTTTACAGGTGTTGTCATGGCGAGTGTAATATATTCACTAACACTTGTAACACATCATAAACGACTTGGATTTTGAAAATGTCATTTTGTCCATTTTTAATGCATTTTTGAAATATACAAATCTATATAAGTTCCTGGTCATGTGACCCGGTGATGTCACACCCGTTGTGATATGTTCGCACACAAAGTGTTTATTTAGATTTTTTTAATTTATTTTAACTTGACTTTGGTTATAGACCTTGTAAAAAGCCATAATAATTATTAAATCACATATAAATACTAGACAGTTTTCTTTATCAATTGTAAAACATTTTAATATCAAATTAAAAACAATATCAGCTTCAATATCAGTGTCTTCAATTGTCTTCCACATTAACTTTAAAGCTATGTATTTAACACAAGTGTCTTTAATAAGTGTAGGCCAAAGTAAATTATCTTAAATGAAAACTCCTTTACTTTGCTCGTAATAGATTATTTATGAGGTGTCATCTATAATTTACTCCAATTTAACGGTTTCTTGAACAGAAAGTTCAATGTATTTGTAACAGCAAGAATATATTTTGTTGGAACAATGGAGCATAAGCAATTATTACATCCATAACTTCAAAATGTTTACTATTCAGCCTGAAATGGGAAGTATCTCTTCAAATGTCTCTAATGCAATAAGCCTCAAAAGTTCTCTGGAAATTACATACAATTACATCTTGACTAAATATTGGTAAATTCCATAAAACTTCAAATACCATCAATTCCTCAACCAAAATTCCCAAACGTATTGTCATTAAAAAACTTGATTTATTTATTATTCCAAATTGTGCATTAATCCTTGTGGAGAATGAAATTGTTATTATACCTATTTATGAAAGTTTACAAGTGTAATTGGTATGTTATTAACAGCAAAATTCATTTTAGTAAAAACTCTGGTGCCTTTTTGAAATATAACATTTGGTTTTATATACAGTAAGATATGTAACTATTTATGTCCCTGTAATACTACATAACGGTGACATTACAAGATCCTAAGACATTACCTAAATAAAATATATATTTAAAGAGAGACCAGAAACGGACGAAAAACAATTCAAACTCTTGATTGTTTAACTTCTGTATGTCTTATTAAATAAAGAGATGTGTCATGAGCTAACTGTGTGCACTTAATTTCTTTATTCTCTATGAAAATACCACAAAACATGTCTTTCTTACTGTCACATTACTTCTGAAAACAACCAGATCAATAATGGAGTAATTTAACAGCTTTGTCAAATTCCTCTTTTCATATCAAATCTATCAAAGTTTCCATAAGGCAAATTTACCAGGAAGTTATATAGATTTGAAAATGTCAAAAAATGTGTGTCGAGTGCGAACATATCACAACTGGTGTGACATCATAATAATAATAATAATAATTTGTTACATTTATATAGCGCTGGGTAGGCTACTCAATGCGCTTTACATATAGAAGGGGGGAATCTCCTCAACCACCACCAATGTGCAGCACCACCTGATGATGCGACGGCAGCCATACTGCACCACACACCAGCTGATTGGTGGAGAGGAGACAGAGTGATGAAGCCAATCAGGATATGGGGATGATTAGGAGGCCAATGGGCAAATTTGGTCATCGGGTCACATGACCAGGAAGTTATATAGATTTGTATATTTCAAAAATGTATTAAAAATGGACAAAATGACATTTTCAAAATCCAAGTTGTGTATGATGTGTGTCGAGTGTGTGCAAACATATCAGAACTGGTGTGACATCATCGGGTCACATGACCAGGAAGTTTTATAGATTTGAAAATGTAAAAAATTAATAACAAATGTAATTTTTTTTTTTTTTTTAACAAATCTAGGTTGTGTATCATATGCTGCATGCATGTATAAATGCATTGTATGTGATTTCATCTCTTTAGATAAAACCACCACAAAGTTAAATAGATTTATTTAATAAAGACATTCAGTTTACTTACATATTTATAACAGATATATAAATTAAAATTAAAAAAATTGTCTTAATCTACACTTAATCTATTTACTAACATCAACTACAAATGTAAAAGGATCACGTTTTAGTGTTTACTGGAATAATGCACATATTTAACCAACTTTGTTGTTGGTTTGGCTCTTTTGAGACACTCCCTAACCTGAATGTCCCAAGTGGAGATCATTTTTTCACTTCTGATTCTTAAAACAATTACATCATCGAATAATATTATAATTAACTTTTGATATTATGCTTTACAATGTGATCTGAACGAGATACAGCATCATCCACGACTAATATGGGATTATATGTCAATTAATGCTGAGGAAAAGATCGAATGTCTAACGAATGTCCAACATAAAACCAGCTTTACCGCACCGTGGGACACCTAAGGTCTAGTGTTTGTAGGTCCCTCATAAATACACGAATGCCAGTGAAACTATGGGTTCAAGGTGATTTTGGCCTTTTATCATAGACTTTTCAGTGTCCCACATTAGGAAGATGCAGATTGTCTCAGACAACTTGCACTAAGAGAAAGTGCAATTCTTTCATATTGAAAGAAAATACGCGTGGTGCATATTTATGTAACTTTTAATTTGAAACGGCGTCAAGCGCGTTTCGTAATGAGATGTCCCATTCGAGGCCCTGTATGACGCGTGCTGTGGAGAGCTTGAAGCGCGACTGACACAAACACACGCGTGTCCGGAGCGCGCTTACACCGCCAGAGTTTCTTCATCACTTTACTATCTCAAGGAGAGTTAGTTTGATAAAGCGCAGTAATGTCTGACACGCGCAAGAGGAGCAGGAAGCGCTTCGGCGGGCATGCGCACAAGAAACAGAGGGGCTCCCGTGAGCTGGAGGTGGGCGCGCAGGGGGTGCTCATCACCTGCAACATGAACGAGCGCAAGTGCACGAGCGAAGCTTTCAGCCTTCTCAACGAGTACGCGGACGCGCTCTACGGCCCTGAGCAGGTGAGCAGCATCATGTCTAGTGCACTATAGATGTGTTACTGTAGTCTAGCGCACTATAGAGATGTTACTGTAGTCTAGAGCACTATAGAGGTGTGTTACTGTAGTCTAGAGCACTATAGAGGTGTGTTACTGTAGTCTAGAGCACTATAGAGGTGTGTTACTGTAGTCTAGAGCACTATAGAGGTGTGTTACTGTAGTCTAGAGCACTATAAATGTGTTACTGTAGTCTAGAGCACTATAAATGTGTTACTGTAGTCTAGAGCACTATAGAGGTGTGTTACTGTAGTCTAGAGCACTATAGAGGTGTGTTACTGTAGTCTAGAGCACTATAGATGTGTTACTGTAGTCTAGCGCACTATAGAGATGTTACTGTAGTCTAGAGCACTATAGAGATGTTACTGTAGTCTAGAGCACTATAGAGGTGTATTACTGTAGTCTAGAGCACTATAGAGGTGTGTTACTGTAGTCTAGAGCACTATAGATGTGTTACTGTAGTCTAGCGCACTATAGAGATGTTACTGTAGTCTAGAGCACTATAGAGGTGTGTTACTGTAGTCTAGAGCACTATAGAGGTGTGTTACTGTAGTCTAGAGCACTATAGAGGTGTGTTACTGTAGTCTAGTGCACTATAGAGGTGTGTTACTGTAGTCTAGAGCACTATAGAGGTGTGTTACTGTAGTCTAGAGCACTATAGAGGTGTGTTGCTGTAGTCTAGAGCACTATAGAGGTGTGTTACTGTAGTCTAGAGCACTATAGAGGTGTGTTACTGTAGTCTAGAGCACTATAGATGTGTTACTGTAGTCTAGAGCACTATAGATGTGTTACTGTAGTCTAGAGCACTATAGAGGTGTGTTACTGTAGTCTAGAGCACTATAGAGGTGTGTTACTGTAGTCTAGAGCGCTATAGAGGTGTGTTACTGTAGTCTAGAGCGCTATAGAGGTGTGTTACTGTAGTCTAGAGCACTATAGATGTGTTACTGTAGTCTAGAGCACTATAGAGATGTGTTACTGTAGTCTAGAGCACTATAGAGATGTGTTACTGTAGTCTAGAGCACTATAGAGATGTGTTACTGTAGTCTAGAGCGCTATAGAGGTGTGTTACTGTAGTCTAGAGCACTATAGATGTGTTACTGTAGTCTAGAGCACTATAGATGTGTTACTGTAGTCTAGAGCACTATAGAGGTGTGTTACTGTAGTCTAGAGCACTATAGAGGTGTGTTACTGTAGTCTAGAGCACTATAGATGTGTTACTGTAGTCTAGAGCACTATAGAGATGTGTTACTGTAGTCTAGCGCACTATAGAGATGTTACTGTAGTCTAGAGCACTATAGAGGTGTGTTACTGTAGTCTAGAGCACTATAGAGGTGTGTTACTGTAGTCTAGAGCACTATAGAGGTGTGTTACTGTAGTCTAGAGCACTATAGAGGTGTGTTACTGTAGTCTAGAGCACTATAGAGGTGTGTTACTGTAGTCTAGAGCACTATAGAGGTGTGTTACTGTAGTCTAGAGCACTATAGAGGTGTGTTACTGTAGTCTAGAGCACTATAGATGTGTTACTGTAGTCTAGAGCACTATAGATGTGTTACTGTAGTCTAGAGCACTATAGAGGTGTGTTACTGTAGTCTAGAGCACTATAGAGGTGTGTTACTGTAGTCTAGAGCGCTATAGAGGTGTGTTACTGTAGTCTAGAGCACTATAGATGTGTTACTGTAGTCTAGAGCACTATAGAGATGTGTTACTGTAGTCTAGAGCACTATAGAGATGTGTTACTGTAGTCTAGAGCACTATAGAGATGTGTTACTGTAGTCTAGAGCGCTATAGAGGTGTGTTACTGTAGTCTAGAGCACTATAGATGTGTGTTACTGTAGTCTAGAGCACTATAGATGTGTTACTGTAGTCTAGAGCACTATAGATGTGTTACTGTAGTCTAGAGCACTATAGAGGTGTGTTACTGTAGTCTAGAGCACTATAGATGTGTTACTGTAGTCTAGAGCACTATAGAGATGTGTTACTGTAGTCTAGAGCACTATAGAGATGTGTTACTGTAGTCTAGAGCACTATAGAGATGTGTTACTGTAGTCTAGAGCACTATAGAGGTGTGTTACTGTAGTCTAGAGCACTATAGAGATGTGTTACTGTAGTCTAGCGCACTATAGAGGTGTGTTACTGTAGTCTAGAGCACTATAGAGATGTTACTGTAGTCTAGTGCACTTGTTTACAGTAGTGTGTTTGTTACAGCCCACAGACAGCCTCAGTGAGGATGAGGAGGGTGAAGAAGACGCGGAGGCTGCGCTGAAGAAGGAAGTGTCTCAGATACAGTCGTCCATGAAGACTCATCAGCAGAGGTTCAGTGCGGTCGACAGCGGAGCCAATAACGTGGTGTTCATCCGCACACATGGAGTCGGTGAGGAGTCTGATCAGAGCATCACATGATGAACGCCACCTGAACATGTGATAACTCTCTCCCTCTCTCTCAGACCCAGAGGAGCTGGTTCATCACATTCTGTCGGACCTGCATCAGACGAAGAAGAGGAAGTCGCGCGTGATCCTGCGCATGCTGCCGGTCAGCGGCACGTGTCGAGCGTTTCCGGAGGACATGGAGAAGTTCCTGAGCGAGTATCTGGAGCGCTGGTTCAAAGCGCCGCTGCGCGCCACGTTCCAGATCTGCTTCAAAGCCCGAAACAGCAGCCACAGCAAGAGAGACGACGTCATCAAAGCCGTTGCTGGTACGTCAACTTCATCACACACATACGACACACTGCCTCTGAACGAATCTCTTGAGTCAATGATTCAATGACTCGCTCATAAAGACTTCACTTGATTCATTACTGGATGAATCAGCGTTTATGAACAAATCTTTTGAGTGAATGATTCAATGACAAATTTCCTTTCGATTAATAGCCCAGCCCTAATCCAGAGCACTGTGGCGTTAGCTTCTGTCTCTTGTAAGATGAATGTCTTCGTTCACTGTTTGTCTTGTGATGCTCTCAGGTTTGGTGGGTAAGATGAACCCGCTGAATAAGGTGGATCTGACCAACCCTGAGCTGAGCATCATCATAGAGATCATCAAGAGCGTCTGCTGCGTCAGCGTCGTCTCCGACTACACGCTCTTCCGCAAGTACAACCTACAGGAAGTGGCGAAAGAGCCCACCAATCAGAGCACAGGCCCACAGGAAGCAGCCAACCAGACACAGGAACACGAGTGTGGAGAGAAAGTGGAGGGCGACGGCGTTTCTGCCGGCAACGGGAGCAAGGAGGCGGATCTTGAGTGAACTGTGGCTGCGCAGACGCAGCGTTTTTAAAACCCTTTTTACACCGTTTGTGTCCAGGCTTTTGTTTTTTAAGCTGCGTTTCAGTGTCAGCAGGATTTCACACTGTAGCTTTTTGTTTTTACTTCTATTTGTCTGTGTTTGTGTGGTACTCTTGTGTTATTTTGGACACGTTTTCCTCTGAAAATACGACAAAAAATAAACAACTGAAGTCACATGCGTTTTATTTGCAAATTTACATCTCAAGTGAGAGTGTCTGTGGAGTATGAAGTAATGGATAGCATTAATTCACAACATTTTATTATATAAAGTCGTTTTTTTGAGAGGGCATTCAAAAACGTGACATTTTCTGTGGAAGCTTATAAGGTATAAAAAAAGGTAACACTTTAATCTCACAATTCAGGCGTTTTTCACAATTCTGATAAAGTCTGAATTGGGAGATATAGAATCGAATTCTAAGGAAAAAAGTCTGAATTGGGAGATATAGAATCGGATTCTAAGGAAAAAAGTTTGAATTGGGAGATAGAATCGGATTCTAAGGAAAAAAGTCTGAATTGGGAGATATAGAATCGGATTCTAAGGAAAAAAGTCTGAATTGGGAGATATAGAATCGGATTCTAAGGAAAAAAGTCTGAATTGGGAGATATAGAATCGGATTCTAAGGAAAAAAGTCTGAATTGCGAGATACAGAATCGGATTCTAAGGAAAAAAGTCTGAATTGGGAGATATAGAATCGGATTCTAAGGAAAAAAGTCTGAATTGGGAGATATAAGATCGGATTCTGAGGAAAAAAGTTTGAATTGGGAGATATAGAATCGGATTCTGAGGAAAAAAGTTTGAATTGGGAGATAGAATCGGATTCTAAGGAAAAAAGTCTGAATTGGGAGATATACAATCGGATTCTAAGGAAAAAAGTTTGAATTGGGAGATAGAATCGGATTCTAAGGAAAAAAGTCTGAATTGGGAGATATAGAATCGGATTCTAAGGAAAAAAGTCTGAATTGGGAGATATAGAATCGGATTCTAAGGAAAAAAGTCTGAATTGCGAGATATAGAATCGGATTCTAAGGAAAAAAGTCTGAATTGGGAGATATAGAATCGGATTCTAAGGAAAAAAGTCTGAATTGCGAGATACAGAATCGGATTCTAAGGAAAGAAGTCTGAATTGGGAGATATAAGATCGGATTCTAAGGAAAAAAGTCTGAATTGGGAGATATAAGATCGGATTCTGAGGAAAAAAGTTTTAATTGGGAGATATAGAATCGGATTCTGAGGAAAAAAGTCTGAATTGCGAGATATAGAATCGGATTCTAAGGAAAAAAGTCTGAATTGGGAGATATAAGATCGGATTCTGAGGAAAAAAGTTTTAATTGGGAGATATAGAATCGGATTCTAAGGAAAAAAGTCTGAATTGGGAGATATAAGATTGGATTCCGAGGAAAAAAGTCTGAATTGGGAGATATAGAATCGGATTCTAAGGAAAAAAGTTTGAATTGTGAGATATAGAATCGGATTCTAAGGAAAAAAGTCTGAATTGGGAGATATAGAATCGGATTCTAAGGAAAAAAGTCTGAATTGCGAGATACAGAATCGGAATTCTGAGGAAAAAAGTCTGAATTGCGAGATATAGAATCGGATTCTAAGGAAAAAAGTCTGAATTGGGAGATATGGAATCGGATTCTAAGAAAAAAAGTCTGAATTGCGAGATATAGAATCAGATTCTAAGAAAAAAAGTCTGAATTGCGAGATATAGAATCGGAGTTCTGAGGAAAAAAAGTCTGAATTGCGAGATATAAGATCGGATTCTGAGGAAAAAAGTCTGAATTGCGAGATATAAGATTGGATTCCGAGGAAAAAAGTCTGAATTGTGAGATACAAAATTGGATTCTAAGGAAAAAAGTTTGAATTGGGAGATATAGAATCGGATTCTGAGGGAAAAAGTCTGAATTGCGAGATATAGAATCGGATTCTGAGGAAAAAAGTCGGAATTGCAAGATATAATATCGGGTTCTGAGGAAAAAAGTCTGAATTGTGAGATATAAAATCGGATTCTGAGGAAAAAAGTCTGAATTGTGAGATATAAAATCGGATTCTGAGGAAAAAAGTCCGAATTGTGAGATATAAAATCGTAATTCTGAGGAAAAAAGTCGGAATTGGAAGATATAATATCGGGTTCTGAGGAAAAAAGTCTGAATTGCGAGATATAAAATCAGATTCTGAGGAAAAAAAGTCTGAATTGGGAGATATAAGATTGGATTCCGAGGAAAAAAGTCTGAATTGTGAGATATAAAATCGTAATTCTGAGGAAAAAAGTCGGAATTGCAAGATATAGTATCGGGTTCTGAGGAAAAAAGTCTGAATTGTGAGATATAAAATCGGATTCTGAGGAAAAAAGTCTGAATTGTGAGATATAAAATTGGATTCTAAGGAAAAAAGTTTGAATTGGGAGATATAGAATCGGATTCTGAGGGAAAAAGTCTGAATTGCGAGATATAGAATCGGATTCTGAGGAAAAAAAGTCTGAATTGGGAGATATAAGATTGGATTCCGAGGAAAAAAGTCTGAATTGTGAGATATAAAATCGTAATTCTGAGGAAAAAAGTCGGAATTGCAAGATATAATATCGGGTTCTGAGGAAAAAAGTCTGAATTGTGAGATATAAAATCGGATTCTGAGGAAAAAAGTCTGAATTGTGAGATATAAAATTGGATTCTAAGGAAAAAAGTTTGAATTGGGAGATATAGAATCGGATTCTGAGGGAAAAAGTCTGAATTGCGAGATATAGAATCGGATTCTGAGGAAAAAAAGTCTGAATTGGGAGATATAAGATTGGATTCCGAGGAAAAAAGTCTGAATTGTGAGATATAAAATCGTAATTCTGAGGAAAAAAGTCGGAATTGCAAGATATAATATCGGGTTCTGAGGAAAAAAGTCTGAATTGTGAGATATAAAATCGCAATTCTGAGGAAAAAAGTCGGAATTGCAAGATATAATATCGGGTTCTGAGGAAAAAAGTCTGAATTGCGAGATATAAAATCAGATTCTGAGGAAAAAAAGTCTGAATTGGGAGATATAAGATTGGATTCCGAGGAAAAAAGTCTGAATTGTGAGATATAAAATCGTAATTCTGAGGAAAAAAGTCGGAATTGCAAGATATAATATCGGGTTCTGAGGAAAAAAGTCCGAATTGTGAGATATAAAATCGCAATTCTGAGGAAAAAAGTCGGAATTGCAAGATATAATATCGGGTTCTGAGGAAAAAAGTCTGAATTGCGAGATATAAAATCAGATTCTGAGGAAAAAAAGTCTGAATTGGGAGATATAAGATTGGATTCTGAGGAAAAAAGTCTGAATTGTGAGATATAAAATCGTAATTCTGAGGAAAAAAGTCGGAATTGCAAGATATAATATCGGGTTCTGAGGAAAAAAGTCTGAATTGTGAGATATAAAATCGGATTCTGAGGAAAAAAGTCTGAATTGTGAGATATAAAATCAGATTCTGAGGAAAAAAGTCAAAACTAAGATATATAAAGGTAATTCTGAGAAAAAAACAATCTTCCATAGTTTCCCCGTCATTATTACTTGCAGATCTTCAGAAATGCTCCCACACTGTTCAGTATTCATCATAACTCGAGCTCGTTTCAGAGTGAATCTGGACTGAATGCAGGTGTTGAGCAGCAGAACTGAAGTGGTTTGGCTCTGAATGCCAGTAATGCGTGTGGTGTGTGTGGAAGTCTTGAGGCCGGGCTCTCTGCAGGCCGTCTCTGGGTCAGTGTCGTGTTAAAGGTCACGGCGTTGTGAAACAATAGTGATTAGCCGTGTCTCTCCCTGGAGACGAGGATTAGCCTTCACTGCGTGACCTTTCCAGCTCACGGGAGACGCAGGTCACAGCAGGTGAGACACACACACACACTCACTAACTAACTAATATCAACATGCTTCATTAGGGTACAATAATTAAACAGGAGCATTCACAGGTATTTCACTCTTCAGACGGACACACGTCATTTTGTGTTGATGAATTAAGATGTCTTTGTCTTCTTCATTTTAACCTGAGTGTGTGTGTGTGTGTGTGTGTGTGTCAGCTGAGGTCGGACTCCTACAGTGTGTCAGACGGCGTGTGGCGTGACCTTTAACACCTCCTCCTTCAGATGGACAGATTTCCAGAAGATCCATCTGTGATGCTGAAGGAGTTTAACTTCATTTATTATGGGAATGAACTAATGCAAGAGTTAATAGAGAACAGACATTATTTGAAACATCTATTATTTATTATGAATTGTAAATACTATTTTTGAAGAGGTATGAACCAAGATAACAGGGAACGTTCCTGCAAGGTTCTCCCAAAGTTATGAACAAACGTTCTTCCAGTAACATTGAATGAATGTTTGTTCAAAGTTATCTGGTCTTTAATGATGTTCTCAAAACGTTAGAATAAATATAAATAAATATGCAATATAATTGTGACATTAGTATAAAATGCGTTAAATAAAGTAAAATAGCAGTATCAGAAATACAGCTCTAAGAATAATCTATCCACGGATAAAATGAATTAGCAGTAGTACAATATGAAAGCCATTAAAACTTACTCAAACGAATGAAGCTGCATATAATATTTAATTTAAACACGAGTTAGAAATATTTAAGTGTTCGCGAGAGGCAGTGATGATGATGATGCTCGTGCTCGTGCTCGAGACACTCACAGCAGCTGCGCGCGACTCAAACTCCTGTCAGGTAAAAACATCATCACTTTATTACTTTAAACTTTATAAACATTTACTATCAATGTTTATAGCTGCTATTTTTATTATAAATCGAGAGGAAGCGTCGTTTGATTCTCTGATTTCCGTCGAATAAACTTTAAACATTAAACGCGCGCGCGGACTCATCTGACAGACATTCATTCAGATCGACATAACACGTCTTGCATTTAAAATATTATATCGGTAATGCTTTGTAATTAGAACTATGCGTTATTAGTTTGTGAATATTCATTATGCATCATATTATGTATTGATCTCAAATTAATTCAACTAGCCTAAACAATTACATTTTTTATAATTTCACAAAACTGAATTTCTGACAGGAATAATGACAAGTTGATCTCTGTCAATTAAAAAAACGATGTTGTGTATTTTTGTGTTTTAAATTTAAATGTATATTGACAGTATATAATACAAAGAACAAAGGGAATAACAAACAAATATAAAGAACAACAACACAGGTGCAAATGGTGTTAACAGTGATATAAACAAATAATATAAACAAAATAAAATAAAACATTGGGCAGTAATAAAATACAATCAAATTAAAAACAAATGAAGGGAATAAGAAGATATTGATTAATGTATGTTCCTGTGGATACTGAGTGTTTTAGCAATGATAATTTATTCTATATATATTTAATATGTATTAATTTAAAAAAAAAAATGTTTTATTTCATATGATTTTATCTCACTCCTCAGGAGTCTCCGATGACATCATGAGTTACCATAGTGACGCGCCTCGCCCTCCGGTGCCGGGTGAAGAGGGTAATGAGGGCGGGTGCTTCTCCAGTAAGACTCCGTCTGATTGGTCAGAGTCTTCAGCCCTCACACCGCGCCGCTCTGACCTGGATCTGGGGTTCGAGCCCGAGGGTAGCGCATCACCGGCTGGCCCGCACGAGCCGTGGGCTGAGGCACTCCTCACGCTGCTGGACGACCACGACGGCACGGCCCTGTTCCAACACTTCCTACGGACGCTGGGCTGCTCGCCGCTGCTGGAGTTCTGGTTCGCCTGCTGCGGCTTCCAGAAGGTTCCTGAGGACGCGGCGGGGCAGCGCCTCAAACTGGCCAAAGCCATGTACCGCTGTTACCTGTCCGAGCGCAGCGGCGGCGTTGTGTCCCGCAAGATCACGGCCGAGACCAGGTGCGCCGTGCGAGATGCCATTCAGAGGCTGCAGCTGGACTCCGGCCTGTTTGCGCAGGCGCATGCGCAGGTGCAGGCCGTGTTACAGGACAACCTGTTCCCGCTGTTTCTCAGGTCGGACGTGTATCTGAAACACACTCAGACTGTCCAGTCACCAGGAAACCACAAGACAACATTGCAAGGATGCCAAGCCACGCCCTCGGAGTGGGTGGAGCCTGGGAAAGAGACCCTCCCTCCCCACAATGCAGCCAATCAGAAGCGTCCAGACGATCGGCAGTGCAGGTGAGATGCAGTGAGTGCAGGTGAGATGCAGTGAGTGCAGGTGAGATGCAGCGAGTGCAGGTGAGATGCAGTGAGTGCAGGTGAGATGCAGCGAGTGCAGGTGAGATGCAGTGAGTGCAGGTGAGATGCAGGTGAGCAGGTGAGATGCAGCGAGTGCAGGTGAGATACAGGTGAGATGCAGTGAGATACAGATGAGATGCAGTGAGTGCAGGTGAAATGCAGGTGAGCAGGTGAGATGCAGCGAGTGCAGGTGAGATACAGGTGAGATGCAGTGAGATACAGATGAGATGCAGTGAGTGCAGGTGAGATGCAGTGAGTGCAGGTGAAATGCAGGTGAGCAGGTGAGATGCAGCGAGTGCAGGTGAGATACAGGTGAGATGCAGTGAGATACAGATGAGATGCAGCGAGTGCAGGTGAGATACAGGTGAGATGCAGTGAGATGCAGCGAGTGCAGGTGAGATACAGGTGAGATGCAGTGAGATGCAGCGAGTGCAGGTGAGATACAGGTGAGATGCAGTGAGATACAGATGAGATGCAGCGAGTGCAGGTGAGATACAGGTGAGATGCAGTGAGATACAGATGAGATGCAGTGAGTGCAGGTGAGATACAGGTGAGATGCAGTGAGTGCAGGTGAGATACAGGTGGGATGCAGCGAGTGCAGGTGAGATACAGATGAGATGCAGTGAGTGCAGGTGAGATGCAGGTGAGATACAGGTGAGATGCAGCGAGTGCAGGTGAGATACAGATGAGATGCAGTGAGTGCAGGTGAGATGCAGGTGAGATACAGGTGAGATGCAGTGAGTGCAGGTGAGATGCAGCGAGTGCAGGTGAGATGCAGCGAGTGCAGGTGAGTGCAGGTGAGATGTAGGTGAGATGCAGTGAGTGCAGGTGAGATGTAGGTGAGATGTAGGTGAGATGCAGTGAGTGCAGGTGAGTGCAGGTGAGATGTAGTGAGTGCAGGTGAGATGTAGTGAGTGCAGGTGAGATGCAGTGAGTGCAGGTGAGTGCAGGTGAGATGCAGTGAGTGCAGGTGAGTGCAGGTGAGATGCAGCGAGTGCAGGTGAGATGCAGTGAGTGCAGGTGAGATGCAGTGAGTGCAGGTGAGATGTAGTGAGTGCAGGTGAGATGCAGTGAGTGCTGGTGAGATGCAGCGAGTGCAGGTGAGATGCAGTGAGTGCAGGTGAGTGCAGGTGAGATGCAGTGAGTGCAGGTGAGATGTAGTGAGTGCAGGTGAGATGCAGTGAGTGCTGGTGAGATGCAGCGAGTGCAGGTGAGATGCAGTGAGTGCAGGTGAGATGCAGTGAGTGCTGGTGAGATGCAGCGAGTGCAGGTGAGATGCAGTGAGTGCAGGTGAGATGCAGTGAGTGCAGGTGAGATGCAGTGAGTGCAGGTGAGTGCAGGTGAGATGCAGTGAAACAAGCTCCATGCAGTCATCATGTCCACTGACGTGTGTGTTTCCCTCAACAGACAGGAGCGTCACATGTGTCATCGACACAGAACACGAGACAGAGACGAGAGATACAGACACTTGCCACACACACCGGTGAGTCAAATCAATGTGTGAATATACACCGATCAGGCATAACATTATGACCACTGACAGGTGAAGTGATTAACACTGATGATCTCTTCATCACGGCAGCTGTTAGTGGGTGGGATATATTAGGCAGCAAGTGAACATTTTGTCCTCAAAGTTGATGTGTTAGAAGCAGGAAAAATGGGCAAGCGTAAGGATTTGAGCGAGTTTGACAAGGGCCAAATTGTGATGGCTAGACGACTGGGTCAGAGCATCTCCAAAACTGCAGCTCTTGTGGGGTGTTCCCGGTCTGCAGTGGTCAGTATCTATCAAAAGTGCTCCAAGGAAGGAACAGTGGTGAACCGGCGACAGGGTCATGGGCGGCCAAGGCTCATTGATGCACGTGGGGAGCGAAGGCTGGCCCGTGTGGTCCGATCAAACAGACGAGCTACTGGAGCTCAAATTGCTCAAGAAGTTAATGCTGGTTCTGATAGAAAGGTGTCAGAATACACAGTGCATCGCAGTTTGTTGCGTATGGGGCTGCATAGCCGCAGACCAGTCAGGGTGCCCATGCTGACCCCTGTCCACCGCCGAAAGCACCAACAGTGGCACGTGAGCATCAGAACTGGACCACGGAGCAATGGAAGAAGGTGGCCTGGTCTGATGAATCACGTTTTCTTTTACATCACGTGGATGGCTGGGTGTGTGTGTGTGGCTTACCTGGGGAACACATGGCACCAGGATGCACTATGGGAAGAAGGCAAGCCGGCGGAGGCAGTGTGATGCTTTGGGCAATGTTCTGCTGGGAAACCTTGGGTCCTGCCATCCATGTGGATGTTACTTTGACACGTACCACCTACCTAAGCATTGTTGCAGACCATGTACACCCTTTTATGGAAACGGTATTCCCTGGTGGCTGTGGCTCTTTCAGCAGGATAATGCTCCTGCCACAAAGCACAAATGGTTCAGGAATGGTTTGAGGAGCACAACAACGAGTTTGAGGTGTTGACTTGGCCTCCAAATTCCCCAGATCTCAATCCAATCGAGCATTTGTGGGATGTGCTGAACAAACAAGTCCGATCCATGGAGGCCCCACCTCGCAACTTACAGGACTTAAAGGATCTGCTGCTAACATCTTGGTGCCAGATACCACAGCACACCTTCAGGGGTCTAGTGGAGTCCATGCCTCGACGGGTCAGCAAAAGCCAAAAAATTGTTTATCAGTGTAAACAATTCAGAAATAAAGAACATGTTTGTATTTTAAGAATGTATTTGTGTTCACTATAAGCCCTCTATATTAACAGACGTGTGTGATATGTGCTCGTTTTTCTCAGTAACGTGTGTGTGTGTGTGTGTGTGTGTAACAGGTGAAGATGACTCCACACACCTTCGCAGCTGAACTGATGAGGCGTTTACAGGAGCTGCAGACACAGACTCAAAACACTGGCGTGAGTTACTGCCACACACTGTGTTTGCTGTGTACTCTACACTGATTTAATGGAAGGGCAGTTTATTTATGTGCTACTTCCTGTTCTGACAGGAAGACGAAACAGAGTCCAGTGCCACCTCACAGAAGGCGGACAGTGACAGCACACGTGACGTCTCCAGCAGGTGTGTTACAGTGGTGTATTATTACAGCGGAGACGTGATCCCGTACAGGACGTGTGTCCGGTGTGACGCTGCCGTGACCCTGGGCCGCTTTAAATCCCTGCTGACGCGCAGAGGGCCGTTCAGGTGAGACGCGCTCCGTACCTCAGCGCATCCGTCCGTGTTTCCTGCTTCATCTCTGTCTCTCTCAAACAGGTTTTACTTCCAGAGCGCGAGCGCAGAGTTCCAGTGCGGCGCGGTCTACGAGGAGATACGTGAGGACGCCGCCGTCCTGCCCACGTTTGAGCAGAAAATCATCGCCAGAGTGGAGAGAACGACTGATCCTTAATAACATGATCTGAACACAAGCTTTCCTCTGTACAAAGTCTATTTATTTTATTTAAATATGAGGTTCAGGATGACAAAGCCATCATTTAATGGAGAGTTTACTGTTTTCTGCTTTTGAATAAACAGTCATTGGAGACTCTGTTTGAATGGTTTCTTCA
>CM077170.1:51760093-51770093 GCA_039654105.1 Coreius guichenoti
CCTGCTGTGTGTGTGTCTCAACACACCTCTAGGTACAAACACAAACATTACTGCAGCAAACGCTCAACCTAAACACAACACAACCGTAAGGTAAGCACAAATGTGTTTCAGGTGTAATCCGGCCGCGCCCCGGTGAAGGTAACGCTCAGGGAGAGGAGTCTGATGTCGTCATGACAATGGAGCGCAACACCAGGCTGATGCACACGCTACAGTGAGTCAGCCGTTCTGATTGGCTCAGGCTGGATCTTCCATCGCCTGATTGGCTGATGTCACGTGCCGTTGTGTTTTCGGTTGCTAGGGGCAGTTGTGATGTGGTGGATGATGGCGTTACCCCTGGCGACGGGCAGGGAGCTGGCGGACTGGACTCGTGCTTTTTCGGCCACTTGAAGCGCAACTGGACGTGGACCAGTCACCTGATCAACTCAAACAAACAGGTACACACACACACTCACACACAGTGTTTCGAGCTGATGTCAGCAGTGTTGCGCTGTGTGATAATGCGTTTGTGATGTTGTCAGAGCGCTGAAGATACAGGAACGCATCATACCGTCAGACTGAGGAACCTGCTGTCCAAACACCCTCCGCCCAAACCGCCCGGTAACACACACACTCACGTTCTCAACATAACTGTGATTGGCCAATCCAGCCCTAAGAGTTTGTGTGTGTTCGGCAGCGGTTCAGAGCGGAGCGAAGGTGGCGCCCCCTGCTGTACTGGAGGAGGAGGTGCGTCTGAGCTCAGAGCCGTCCAGCAGAAACCAGGAGGTGCGCGGAGGACGAAACCTCAAACGCAAGAGACCCAAGAAAGACAGCAGCAAACCGGCCCGCAAGAAGAAAGGTCTCTGGTGCTGACAGGACGTTGATATTAAACTGTGATAATGCCATGTAGCTCAACAGGAAGTGTGTGTGTGTGTGTGTCAGTGCGAGCGAGCAGGCAGAGTCAGGCTCAGGACGAGACGGACCAGCGGGCTCTGCTTCAGATGACCAGACAGAGAGTGGCCTGGACGCACATGGAGGACAGTCTGCTGATGCTGTGCCGCGTCGCCAGCCACTTCCTCAACCGCAAGGTACACACACACACACACACTAGTGTTCACTAACACTACATAAACTATGACAGAAAACTTTAGGGCTTTTTAAAAACTTTTTAAGTTTTCATTGAGCAGAACTAGAGTAAAATTCCTATACTTTGTCAACTAAACCTAAACAGAAACCGCATAGTCTAAGTATGACAAAAACTAAAAAGGACATTTGACACAGGACTAAATGAATAACTTCCTGATAAAGTAGATGCTCATGTGTGTGTTAAAGGATTAGTTCACTTCAAAATGAACATTTCCTGATAATTTACTCTCCCCCATCTCATCCAAGATGTTCATGTCTTTCTTTCTTCAGTCGAAAAGACATTAAGTTTTTTGAGGAAAACATTCCAGGATTTTTCTCCACATAATGGACTTCAATGGCAACCAACGGTTGAAGGTCCAAATCAATGCAGTTTCAGAGGAAGGGCTTCAGAGGCTCTGCACGATCCCAGAGGAATAGGGTCTTATCTAGACAAACCATCGGACATTTTCAAAAAATAAACATTTATATACTTTTTAACCTCAAACGCGCGACTTCCGTGTTGTGATTCTTCACTGCGTATGGCGACATCATGTGGGAAAGGTCACGTGACGTAGGTGGAAGTACCGACCCAGTGTTAAAACGAACATGCAAAGACTAAATCAAACGCCTTTTACAAAAATAAAGGTGAAACAACGATGTCGGGTGATTTTAAAGTTGGAGGAGAACATGAGATGGAGTTTTTCGGCACTGGGTCGGCACTTCCACCTTGGTTGCCATTGAAGTCCATTATGTGGAGAAAAATCCTGGAATGTTTTCCTCAAAAAACTTCATTTCTTTTCGACTGAAGAAAGAAAGACATGAACATCTTGGATGAGATGGGGGAGAGTAAATTATCAGGAAATGTTCATTTTGAAGTGAACTAATCCTTTAATGTGGTGTGTGTGTGTGTGTGTGTGTGTGTTTATGTGGGGTGTGTGTAGCTGAAGAGGCCGTTCGTGCCCTGGACGGTGGTTCGTGACGTGCTGCATGCTGAGTTTGAGTTATCGCTGGATAAAACATCTCTGTCAGTCAGCCGACGCTCACGCTACATCATGAAGAACCCACAGACCTGCCTGAACTACAGGTGAACTACACACACACACACACACACACGCGCGCTGTCTGAGTAATGAAACTTAGTGTACGTCTGATGGCTGTTTTGTAGGATTTGTCTGGCGGAGATGTATCAGGATAAAGAGCTGATGGCCAAGTTCCTGAACCGATCTGACGACTACAACGATGTGAAGGTGAGACATGCAGCGAAAGAGATTCGCCGTTCTTCAATCATCCTGAATCAAACGGTGTAACGTACACAAAACTGACGGTTCGGTACAGCAGGGGAGAGAAAACTAATATAAAATTGTTTTTTATTTTTATTTTTATTAAACAGTGGTTTTGAATTCAATTATAACTGAAAGTTTCTTAAAGATAATGCTATAGGGAGCCCTTACTCACACATTACTATAATATTAAAGGACAGAGCCCAAACTATTAGCCTAAATTCAGCTGCTATTTATGTTTAGATATAATAATCAACACTCAAATAACACATTGTGTGCAAACATGTAAACTTCACATTAGGCAGTTTTTGCATTAACTTCTAAATCTAATTATAAAATTATGTTTTTACTCCAATTCATTGTTGAAATATAATCATTCATACACAGTGTGTCATTTATTTAAACACACATTAAATAATCCAGACATCACTAACAGGTTCAGTAGAATATAATGATATATAGGCTAATATATGATTTAGTATCAATCATAAACATGACGTCTTTCCGCCGTTGAAACACTGAGCGATTACACCACATATGATACGCTTCAGTGAGTTCCTCAACATCCCTTCAGATGTTCATTCATGTTTATTCTTTGACTATGACGATCACGTTCACTCGCCTATACAGTGATCTGTCACGCCACATTAAAGAGCGTCAAAACGGCACTTATCGTTTGAATTTCGTGATAAAATAGACAGAATACTACAGAATACTAGCCGACTGTTAACTGTTATCCGTACCGTTCGGTACACGTGCACCGTACCGGAAGCCCTGAATACGTGTACGTGGACACTCTTGATACTTGTGAGAAGGCTTTTACGCGTGTTAATCCGAATTGAGTTTGAGATTTTTAGGAAAAATGGGTCTCAGATCTTTAGTTTCTACACTGTAAAACATGACGCTCTTCCTCAGTGTTTCTCTGTTTTCCAGCACAAATATCTAAACATTATTACATCAAGACACATTTACTGGAGAAGCACAATGACTGAAGATGTTAAGTCTCGAGGCTTCTCCAGTAAATGTGTCTTGATGTAATAATGTTTAGATATTTGTGCTGGAAAACAGAGAAACACTGAGGAAGAGCGTCATGTTTTACAGGGTAAACTGGGGAAAAATGGGATTTACCTTAGAAATGGATTGTGACTCCATGAATCGGGTCTAATAGTGTGTGTGTGTGTGTGTGTGTTACAGGTGTGTGCTGAGGAGTATAAGGAGTTTGTTCGCTCTTTGAGGTCAAAGTTCAGCTCCAGCTACGGCTCCAGTGATGTCATCATTCCAGACACGAGAGACGAGCTCTTTCACAAGTACACACACACACACACACACACACACACACACGCGCGCGCGCACACGTGTTATTTTAGTATTAATGTTTTAACCCTCTGGTGCTCTTCAGTCATTTTTTTACCTACAAAATTTACGTTTAGTTTTTTTAGAATTTTTTGCTTTGTCAGGATGGTACAAAACTTGGTAAAAAATCATGGGCATGATTAGAAAAGATGAAATGGTCCTGAAAAAAACAGAGCGCATTGGAAACGAACGAGAGACGAATCTTTGGTACTGCAGCCACACACACTCTCACCAAAAGCTCATTTCTTGAGATATCATCCTCACGTTTGGAACACAATCTGTTTAGGTTTATGGCTTTGATTTTCTCACAGTTTTACAGCAAAACATGTTTTGTAAAATGTATATTTCATAAAAGAAACTGATAATAGCTATAACTTTAACTTTTTTCACTTCAGCAATAATCTGCCAAGTGTCGTCTTTAAAAAGAGACCAAGCTTTGACAGTTTAAGATGGAAATTTCATGTTCAAAAATGCATAAATGGATTATAACTACTGCATAAATATAATTTAGTACCACAAAATCCTTAAAAATACAACATATTAAATAAATAACATTGAACTAAAATATAGTACATTCATTTCATTTTAAAGATGTAATTTTTGACCTCCACGCGAACAGCACCAGAGGGTTAAATGAGCTTTTATTTCTATATTTTCAGTTTTCATTTTAATTTAGTAATTTTTGCTTTTGTCATTTTTAGTTTTTTTTTTAAATACATATTTCTATATAGCTTTATTTTTTTATTTCAGTTTTAGTAATTTTATTACTTCAATCGATTAGTTGCCAAGTTTTTTTTTTAAAATAATTTTTCGATACTTATACATTTTTCAGCTTTATTTCAATTACTTTATTTTTTTAGTTTGTTTTAGTTAACAATAAGAACACTGAATCTTATTCTCTGCAGATGTGTCTTAACGTGTGTGTGTGTGTGTGTTTCCTCAGGTTTAAGGTGTACACGATTGACGAATCACTTGAGCGCATTAAAGACAACTTGCAGAGGTGTGTGTGTGTGTGTGTGATAACATCACACTATTCATTTTAATAAACACAAACTGACATTATTTTACTGTATTTTAAATCCTGTTTTTATTTAATTACGTTTTGCACTTTGAGCTCTGGAAGACACTATTAATTAAACACTATTCTTATTATTAATATTTATAAAATAACGTAATGTGATGGCTGTGTGTTTCAGGAAGGAGGACATTGATGTTTTGGTGCTGTTTAATTTAATTCAGAGCACACTAGTGCTGACCAACGCTCAGATGAAGAACTACAGACCCTTCCAGGTACACACACACACACACACACACAAGTGTGTTTATACTGTGTGTCAGTCACGTGTCAGTGATCATGTCTGTCTCTCCGTCAGACGTTCTGTCTGTACACGCGCTACAGCGAGGAGGTGTTGTCCCAGGCCTTCCAGACGTGCCGTAATCGGGCGCTAGTGAACCGCCGGCGGCCCATCACCAAAGCCCACCTGAAGAAGTGCCACTCGCTGCCCTTCCTGCCCATGTCCTACCAGCTGTCACAGCACTACTACAGGTCACACACACACACACACACACACACACACACACACACACACGTCTCATTATAACCAGCTCCTGTGTCCCACACTGACGCTCCATCCGTCTGCTACAGGTTCTTCACGTGGCGTTTCCCGAGCCTCATCTTCAACGAGGCCTTCGATATGATGACGGGTCTATACGAGGGCGCCGGCGGCAGCAGCGACAGACCCAACAGCTTCCACTTCCAGAAAGACCCCGAGAACCCGGGAGACGAGCAGGAGGAGGACACTCAGGCCATGCTGCAGTTCCCTATGGACGCTCCGGGCGGCGCCAGCGCGTGCTGCCTGACCCTCATGACCCTGGGCCTGCTGGCCGTGGACGTCAGTATCCCGCAGCAGATCGTGGTGGTGGACAGCACACTGTTGGACAACGAGGTGGTCAAGAGGTGCGGCGCTCAGGGACACTCACAGATACACACGCTAAAGACCGGACGATAACTGTAACGATAACTATAACAATAACTATATTAGTGTCCACACCAGCAGACGATAACGTAACGATAACTGTAATGATAACTATATTAGTGCCCACACCAGCAGACCATAACTGTAACGATAACTGTAACGATAACTTTAACGATAACTATTTTAGTGTCCACACCAGCGGACGATAACTGTAACGATAACTATAACGATAACTATATTAGTGCCCACACCAGCAGACGATAACTGTAACGATAACTGTAACGATAACTGTAACGATAACTGTAACGATAACTTTAACGATAACTATTTTAGTGTCCACACCAGCGGACGATAACTGTAACGATAACTATAACGATAACTATATCGATAACTATATTAGTGCCCACACCAGCAGACCATAACTGTAACGATAACTGTAACGATAACTGTAACGATAACTTTAACGATAACTATTTTAGTGTCCACACCAGCGGACGATAACTGTAACGATAACTATAACGATAACTATATTAGTGCCCACACCAGCAGACGATAACTGTAACGATAGCTGTAATGATAACTTTAACGATAACTATTTTAGTGTCCACACCAGCGGACGATAACTGTAACAATAACTATAACGATAACTATATTAGTGCCCACACCAGCAGACCATAACTGTAACGATAGCTGTAATAACTTTAACGATAACTATTTTAGTGTCCACACCAGCAGACGATAACTGTAACGATAACTATGTTAGTGTCCACACCACCGGACAATAACTATAACAATAACTGTAACGATAACGATAACTGTAATGACAATAACAATAACTATATTAGTGTCCACACCAGTGGACGATAACTGTAACGATAACTGTAACGATAACTATAATGATAACTGTAACGATAACTATAACAAGAATTTATATTAGTGTCCACACCAGCGGACGATAACTGTAACGATAACTATATTATTGTTCACACCAGCGGACGATAACTATAACGATAACTATATTAGTGTTCACACCAGCGGACGATAACTATAACGATAACTATATTAGTGTTTAAACCAGTGGTTTAACTAAACTAAACGATAACTGTAACGATAACTATAACGATAATTAGATTAGTGTTCACACATACCGATATCTATAACTATAATGATAGTTATTACGATAATTATAATGAGCCAGTGCATTATATCGTTCTGTTTATTATAAGCGCTGCAGTTTTGTCATCTACCTCTTTAAATGCTGGAGCTCTTTAAAGCAGGATGGATTCTGATTGGCTGTCCATGTTTTTATCGCTCATCAGCTGGAAAAAATCTCTTTGAAAGTGATATGGTTCATCTGTGTGGTTATTGTTATAGTTGCGCTGTTCTGTTATAGTCATCGCCCCTGGTGTGAGCGTCAGCGCTCTCACAGCTGACCGAGTGTGTGTTTCAGTCTCACTAAAGCGCTGGAGGAGGAAGAGGAGGAGGAGGATGAGAGGAAGAGGAGGCCGGAGGTCAAACCCACACAGGCGTCTCACACCAATTACCTGCTGATGAGGGGATATTACGCACCCGGGATCCTGCGCTCGCAGACACACACCTCCAACAGCACCGACAACATCATGGTCAACACCTGCACCGTCCACCTGCAGCTGAGACGCACCGCGCAACACACACTCTTCAGAGCCGACGGTCCGCTCGCACACACACACACACACACACACACACACACACACACACACACACACACACACACACACACACACCTCCAACAGCACCGACAACATCATGGTCAACACCTGCACCGTCCACCTGCAGCTGAGACGCACCGCGCAACACACACTCTTCAGAGCCGACGGTCCGCTCGCACACACACACACACACACACACACACACACACACACACACCTCCAACAGCACCGACAACATCATGGTCAACACCTGCACCGTCCACCTGCAGCTGAGACGCACCGCGCAACACACACTCTTCAGAGCCGACGGTCCGCTCGCACACACACACACACACACACACACACACACACACCTCCAACAGCACCGACAACATCATGGTCAACACCTGCACCGTCCACCTGCAGCTGAGACGCACCGCGCAACACACACTCTTCAGAGCCGACGGTCCGCTCTCTCACACACACACACACACACACACCTCCAACAGCACCGACAACATCATGGTCAACACCTGCACCGTCCACCTGCAGCTGAGACGCACCGCGCAACACACACTCTTCAGAGCCGACGGTCCGCTCACACACACACACACACACACACACACACACACACACACACCTCCAACAGCACCGACAACATCATGGTCAACACCTGCACCGTCCACCTGCAGCTGAGACGCACCGCGCAACACACACTCTTCAGAGCCGACGGTCCGCTCTCTCACACACACACACACACACACACCTCCAACAGCACCGACAACATCATGGTCAACACCTGCACCGTCCACCTGCAGCTGAGACGCACCGCGCAACACACACTCTTCAGAGCCGACGGTCTGCTCACACACACACACACACACACACACACACACACACACACCTCCAACAGCACCGACAACATCATGGTCAACACCTGCACCGTCCACCTGCAGCTGAGACGCACCGCGCAACACACACTCTTCAGAGCCGACGGTCCGCTCACACACACACACACACACACACACACACACACACACACACACACCTCCAACAGCACCGACAACATCATGGTCAACACCTGCACCGTCCACCTGCAGCTGAGACGCACCGCGCAACACACACTCTTCAGAGCCGACGGTCCGCTCACACACACACACACACACACACACACACACACACACACACACACCTCCAACAGCACCGACAACATCATGGTCAACACCTGCACCGTCCACCTGCAGCTGAGACGCACCGCGCAACACACACTCTTCAGAGCCGACGGTCCGCTCACACACACACACACACACACACACACACACACACACACACCTCCAACAGCACCGACAACATCATGGTCAACACCTGCACCGTCCACCTGCAGCTGAGACGCACCACGCAACACACACTCTTTGGAGCCGACGATCTGCATACACACATACACACACACACACACACACACACACACACACATACACATACACACACACTCTTCAGTGCCGACGGTTCGCTCACATACGCACACACTCTTCAGTGCCGACGGTTCGCTCTCTCACACACACACACACACACTCTTCAGAGCCGACGGTTCGCTCTCACACACACACACACTCACTCACACGCACACTCACACTCATGATCGGTCACGTGTTTCTCATTCGTGTCTCTGTGTGTTTCTCCTGTAGCTGACGGTGTCTCGGCTCTGTCTCCATCCGCTCCTCCGTCTCTCCCGCTGTCGTTCACACGTGTGTATCGCTCGGCAGCCGCCGATCCACAGACCTTCCTGGACCGGTGTGTGAGCGGCGCGGGATACGGAGCGCAGGACGTCCAGGCGGTGGCGGAGATCAGAGACGCCGTGGGGGAGGGGGTGGAGTTTGGCATTGACAGACAGGATCTCTTTGAGCGCTTCATAGACCTGGAGCAGCCCGAGAAGGGGCGGAGCAGAACGCTCCAGCAGTACATACAGGTGAAAGAGAGAGAGATGGATGATGTGTGAGAGTTCACTGCAGCTTCACTTGTGTTGAGTGTGTGTGTGTGTGTGTGTGTAGGATCTGGTGGATGGAGAGCAGCTGGTGGAGGCGGGTGCTCTCTCTCAGAGGCTGGTGTGTGCGGAGGCTGCGTCTCATTGGCTGTTGAAGAGCGTGTGTGATGGTGTGCAGATGCAGCAGCCGTTCCTGAAGAGAGGCTCCACCCATGACTCCACCCACGACACACCCCCACCTACCAAGAGACGGGCCATGGAATCTGATTTCCAAGAAGCCTCCACGAGCACAGCTGTCAATCAGACCGTCGCCACGGATCCCGTCTCCACGAGCACAGCTGTCAATCAGACTGTTGCCATGGAAACCATCTCCATGGACACACCTCAAAATGAGTCTGTTTCGATGGAGTCTGATGCTGAGACGGTTGCTGTGGAGGAGGAGGCAGTTCGTAGAGTTGATGGGAACTCAGAACAGCGTGTGACAGATGACAAAGGGGTGGGGCTTAATGAAGACTCCTCCCCCTCTCAGATCAGAGGTGTGTGTTTGGACAGAGTGTTGACTGGTTTGTTGTTGTGTGTTTGTGTGTTGATGTCTCCATCTGTGGTTTCAGATGACGCTGAAGGAGCCGCTGGTCCGGAGGA
>CM077170.1:51775093-51850093 GCA_039654105.1 Coreius guichenoti
GATTAACTTTGATTTCTCAACGTGCTTGTGAACTCCTGCGCTGGTTTGTTTTTCACGCATGTCCTTGACCATTGGACAATAAAGTACGGATCGTCTATGGCATTAGAACAGCAGGGTGAGTAAATAATCACTGACTTTTTACTTTTGATGAACTATCAAGACAATGTAAGTGTAGCGTCTGGACCAATCAAACACAATTTATTCATTATATTTAATGAATAATCCAGCAGACTCACTCTCCCAACAAAGGGTTGTGAACCATCCCCCAAAACTGCAACTAACATCCCTAGTGCAGCTAACACCAGGCCTCTGGTTACAGGACACATGGAGACTGATGAGGTTTATGACCAGAAGGAATTTACAGAGAGTTGTGACTCTCACTTAATTCTTTTTGAAAAGGACAAATAAACCATCTTATACATGAACATATATCCATCTCATTTTTCTTTTATAGGGTTTGGACTATGTGTTAATTCAATCTCTGTTGGAGTTATGTTTCAGAATTGCATACTATAGTTAACTAAAATCATGTGTATGGCATGTTTGGTCTCTATGAACTCCAAATGTCGATCCCTATTTGTTAATTTATATTACATTTTGCTAACTCTGTGCCACATTAGTATTATACGAATCTTGAAGGTTCTCTTTAGCACCCAATCAAATTACATATTCAAATGCCCTTCTAAAAGACAAAGGATCGTAAAACTTTCCCTCCGAAAGCCTAAGTACGATTGGCTCACTGACCCCTAGGAGGAGAGGCTATCCTCAGAGGTTAAAAAGGCCCCCCGCACAGATCTGGCCCTCTTCTTCTTTCGACTGCTGCTCCTGCCTGGTTAATGGGCGTGCGGGTCTCCACCGGGCCCATGGGCGCCGGCAGGCCTCAACCACAGCCTGTTATGTCTTCACTCTCTGTGCCGAGAGAGAGAACTCTTCCAAAAGAGTGAAATTTCCTCATTCTCGGAAGGAAATTGCAACTTCGCCGTCACTGCACTGAGAAACCATCAGTGCTCTTCCTGCTTCTCCTGGTTGCTGTGCATGTGTGGGACGGAAACCCGGTCCGACCACACGGTCGCGGGCCGGCAGGCCCAATACCTCAAGCCATGTGCAGCTTCCTTGACGGAGTCGAACTAACCATGAAAGTTCATCATATCTTCTTCAGTCAACGCAGAAGAAATCGATTGCAACTTCAACACCATCAACTCACAGAACCATTAAATCAGGAACCTTACGAAACTGCTTCGACTGCAACGGCCATGCAAGTATCGCCTATTTTAACTAATCAGAGGGTTAGGATAAGCAGTAAAATCCTCCTAACTCGATGCTTTGAAAACAACAAGCTGATGGTTCTTTTCATGGTTAATGACTCTTTTCCATAGCTTCATTCCCGTTTTCCGGTTTCATTCTGTCACTTTCCATCTTACCCATGTATGTGTGATTTGTGTGTATGTGTTTCTGTTAAATTAGTTGTGTTCGTGATTTAGGTAATAAAACTTGTGCACAATACATATTTGGTTCTGACTCCCTGTCTGCAAATAAATTGTCACTTAAATGATCGATCTTGTTACACGCTCTAAGTGCTGTAAATGCTAAGGAAGAATTATTTTTCTGTGGCCATGAAAAATACCCTTCTCTTAGAATCAATTAATAATCAATACTGAGCGTTCACAGGATGAACTGATTGATTGATTGTAATGTTAATGTAGCTACATCAAGTTAATCTCATTAACTGACTCAAATATTCATAATTAATCATAATGAATAATCATAATGAGTTAATTAATATTTCCCCTTTGAGCTAACTCACTAAAGTAAGTTATGGCTTAAATAAGGTTTTATAGGTTCATGTTTTTAACAGACACGACACACACATCAGATACATTTCTGCAGACTTTATTTCTTTGATAAACTTGCTCGTTTCCCTATAATTTCTTAACAGGTTAATCTCATTTCTTCTGTTAAACACGAGTCCCAGGTGACAGTCCCTGTCCGACATTCACTACTGAAGTAAAGTTACTAAACCTCCCGAGAACCTCAGAGTCGAATCTTTCTCTTCACTGAAGACTAGAGACTACGTATTTTCTTTTAATTTAAAAGACCCATCAAACCTTCTCCTCGGACTGAAATGGAAGTGAGCAGCGGACGGGCTGCGCTACGATGTGTTGTTGTTGCAGATGTCTGGAGCTGTCCGAGGCTTGAGTTTGAGCTTGATGGGGTCTTTGGGAGCCAGTAGACCACTGAGGCCGAGCTCCAGAGGAACCTGTGAAGAGCAAGAGAAGGTCAGTGTCGGCGAACGAACAAACACTGATACCAGAGACCAATCCGTCTGCTCACCTGTGTCTCCTCACACACAGACACGTCGAACCTCTGCAGGATCTCCACGATGGCCAGCTTCATGGTCACCTGAGCAAATCTCATCCTGATGCAGTTCCTGAGACCGAGGCCGAAGGGCATGTACATGTAGGGGTCAATCGTCTCCTTGTTTCCTTTAGTGAACCTGATAATAGGGCAGGAAAGAGTCACACCTGAAGTATTTATAGAGACAGTTACTCTAAAGAACCAGCCTTGTGTTCCTAGTGCAACAGTGCCGCTTGCTTTCTCAGCGGCCTTGGTTCCGGAAGTATTTTTTCCATAGGGATTTTACAGATATTTCCAGTTATAATCCATGAACCAAGCCAACCAGCTAACAGAGAAAGTTCTCAGAAAGTTCTCAGAAAGTTCTCTCAAAGTTATGAACACTTTCTTCCAGTTACATTAATAGAACATTTGTTCAATGTTATCTGGTCTTTAATAATATTCTTAAAATGTTAGCACAAAAATAATATTTATACATCGTTCATGGAGCGTTTTTCCTGAAACATTTTAGTTGGATGTTCGACTAACATTTTTAAATGTTGCTACTTGTTTTAGAACATTCAGAGAACATTCAAAAGTAACGTTCAGAGAACGTTCAAAAGTAACGCTCAGAGAACATTCAAAAGTAACGCTCAGAGAACATTCAAAAGTAACGTTCAAAAGTAACGCTCAGAGAACGTTTAAAAGTAATGCTCAGAGAACGTTCAAAAGTAACGCTCAGAGAACGTTCAGAAGTAACGCTCAGAGAACCTTCAAAAGTAACGCTCAGAGAACATTCAAAAGTAACGTTCAAAAGTAACATTCAGAGAACGTTTAAAAGTAACGCTCAGAGAACGTTCAAAAGTAACGCTCAGAGAACGTTCAGAAGTAACGTTCAGAGAACATTCAAAAGTAACGCTCAGAGAACATTCAAAAGTAACGCTCAGAGAACGTTCAAAAGTAACGCTCAGAGAACGTTCAGAAGTAACGCTCAGAGAACGTTCAGAAGTAACGCTCAGAGAACCTTCAAAAGTAACGCTCAGAGAACATTCAAAAGTAACGTTCAAAAGTAACATTCAGAGAACGTTTAAAAGTAACGCTCAGAGAACGTTCAAAAGTAACGCTCAGAGAACGTTCAAAAGTAACGCTCAGAGAACATTCAAAAGTAACGCTCAGAGAACGTTCAAAAGTAACGTTCAGAGAACGTTCAAAAGTAACGCTCAGAGAACGTTCTAAAGTAACGTTTGGTGAAGAGATATAATGAGAACATCATTATAATTTTGTGCTTGGGACAACGATTTAATGGTGAGACTTTTGTTTTTGTAACAAGGCTCTCAAAAATGATATAAAAATTTGGATTTAGATTTATCGGCCAATATATTGGTTATCGGTTTTTAAATAAATAATTATCGGTATCGGCCAAAATGTTCATATCGGTGCATCCCTACAAGCTGAAATAATGTGGAATCATGGCTTCAACAAAAGCAGATACGATCGATGAACAACCTTGTAGCTCACAATTTTAAAAAATCAAATATCAATTCAAATATCAATTCCCCTATGTCGTCACCTTCATTTATATAGTGCATTTTACAACACAGATTTATTACAGTGATAATAGGAAATTAATTTAGTTTTTGACAAAAAGTTTTTGATTAATTTCTGTTGTAAAAACTGATTAGTTATTTAATTTGGTGCCATTTAAACAACACCATCTTCAATTAAAACAGAAACCCGTTCTGAAGCCCATCCACACGGCAACAGCACCAATCCACAAACCCATCCACAAACCAACAGCAGGTTTGAAATAGTTTTGAAACTATACCATCATCATCCCCGCGCAAACCCCCAAAAAGGCGAATCCGTGAAAACGGCGACGGCATGTACGCAAGCATTACGTGTTCAGCCCATAGGCAAGTGTGTTTGAATACGTATGTGTGCATATGTGTTTTTATCTGTACAGAGGGGAAGGGAAGGAGGCGTCACAGGGGAGAGTCTAGTTGACACGGTCTCTGCAGACACTTCAGGGATGAGTTGGTCATGTCTAGGAGCAGGTCCACCATATGATCTGGATACGGCCGACTGCAGTAAACCTCGGAATAAACAGAGAGACTAACATTAGCGTAGATGCCATTCTTCTTATGATGTATCGAGTACATCAGGTGTTATGGGAAGTGTTCCCGGTTCCGGCTGACCTAGTTAATGCAGCCTAAAACAATCATTTAACTGATTTGAATAATAGAAATTGATAATGTTTTATGTGTATGCCATAGTAAAGAGATGTGTTTTTAGTCTAGATTTAAACTGACAGAGTGTGTCTGCTTCCCGAACAATGCTAGGAAGACTGTTCCAGAGTTTAGGTGCTAAATAGGAAAAGGATCGACCGCCTGCAGTTGATTTTGATATTCTAGGTATTATCAACTGGCCAGAATTTTGAGACCGCAATAGACGTGATGGAGTATAATGTGTTAAGAGCTCGCTCAAGTACTGGGGAGCTAAACCATTTAGTGCTTTGTAAGTAATCAGCAAGATTTTAAAATGTATGCGATGTTTAATAGGGAGCCAATGCAGTGTTGCCAGAACCGGGCTAATATGGTCATACTTCCTGGTTCTAGTAAGAACTCTAGCTGCTGCGTTTTGGACCAGCTGCAGTTTATTTATTAAGCGAGCAGGGCAACCACCCAGTAGAGCATTACAATAATCGAGCCTTGAGGTCATGAACGCATGAACTAATTGTTCAGCATTTTGCTTTGAGAGCATGTGCTGTAATTTAGATATATTTTTAAGATGGAAGAATGCGGTTTTACAGATGCTAGAAAAGTGGCTTTCAAATGAGAGATTGGTATCAAAGAGCACACCCAGGTTCCTAACTGACGACGAGGACTTGACAGAGCAGCCATCAAGTGTTAGACAGTATTCTAGGTTACTATGTGCGGAGGTTTTTGGTCCAATAATTAGAATATCTGTTTTTTCTGAATTAAGTTGCAGGAAATTACTAGTCATCCAATTTTTTATATCAACTATGCATTCCGTTATTTTTGTGAATTGGTAAGTTTCGTCAGGGCGTGAAGAAATGTAGAGCTGAGTGTCATCAGCATAACAATGAAAACTAACACCATGCTTCCTAATGATATCTCCCAAGGGTAGCATGTACAGGGTGAAAAGCAACGGTCCTAGCACTGAGCCTTGTGGTACTCCATACTGAACTTGTGTTCGGTGTGACATCTCTTCATTTACAACTACAAACTGATAACGGTCAGATAAGTATGATTTAAACCATGCCAATGAAATTCCACTAATGCCAACATAATTTTCGAGTCTATTCAGAAGAATGTTGTGAATAGTATCAAATGCAGTGCTAAGATCGATTAACACTAATAGAGAGATACAACCACGGTCGAATGATAAGAGTAAATCATTTGTAACTCTAATGAGAGCAGTCTCAGTACTATGATACGGTCTAAATCCTGACTGGAAATCCTCACAGATACCATTTCTTTCTAAAAAGGAGCGTAGTTGTGAGGACACTGCCTTTTCTAGTATTTTTGACAGAAAGGGTAGATTTGAGATTGGCCTGTAATTGACTAATTCTGTAGGATCAAGTTGAGGTTTTTTAATAAGTGGTTTAATAATAGCCAACTTAAAAGTTTTTGGTACATATCCTAATGTCAAGGATGAATTAATGATATTAAGAAGAGGATCTATGACCTCTGGAAGCATCTCTTTTAGTAGCTTAGTCGGTATAGGGTCGAGCATACATGATGTTGATTTAGATGATTTAACGAGTTTAGCCAATTCTTCCTCTCCTATAGCAGTGAATGAGTGGAATTTTTCCTCAGTGACACTACAATGCACTGTCTGATGCGATACTGTACTAGATGGTTGCATAGTTATAATTTCCTTCCTAATATTATCAATCTTGCACGTAAAGAAGTTCATAAAGTCATTACTGCTGTGCTGTTTGCGAACGTCAGAAGTTGAAGCTTTATTTCTTGTTAATTTAGCCACTGTATCAAATAAATACCTAGGGTTGTGTTTGTTTTCTTCTAAGAGAATCGAGAAATAAGCAGATCTAGCAGTTTTTACGGCCTTTCTGTATGCAATCATGCTCTCTTTCCACGAAATGCGAAAAACTTCCAGTTTTGTTTTCTTTCAGCTGCGCTCCATTTTTCTGGCTCCTGTGTTAAGGGCCCGGGTGTGCTCGTTGTACCACGGCGTTGGACTATTTTCTTTAATCTTCTTTAAGCGCGGAGGAGCAACTGTGTCTAAAGTGCTGGAAAAGAGAAAGTCAATAGTTTCTGTTGCAACATCGAGTTCCTCTAGGCTATCTGGGATGCTGAGGAGATGAAACTGATGAGGAAGATTATTTACAAAGAAATCTTTAGTCGCAGCAGTGATAGTTCTGCCATATTTGAAGCGAGGGGACGGCTTTGCAGCTTTTGCTAAATTAAGTATACATGATACTAGGTAATGATCTGAGATGTCATCGCTCTGCTGCAGAATTTCAACGGTATCAACATTTATTCCATGTGACAATATTAGGTCTAAAGTATGATTACGGCGATGAGTGGGTCCTGACACGTGTTGCCTTACTCCAATAGAGTTTAGAATGTCTCTAAATGCTAATCCCAATGCGTCTTTTTCATTGTCTACATGGATATTAAAATCACCAACAATTAGGACTTTATCTGCAGCCAGTACTAACTCTGATAGAAAATCAGCAAATTCTCTGGTAAAGTCTGTATGGTGCCCAGAATTCAGTGGACGTGGCTGGACCCATGGTTTAATCTTGGGCGATCTCCTCCTGCAGTTTCTCCACGGCCTCTGGGTTGGTTGCGAGATTGTAGAAGAAGAACGCCAGAGTGCTGCTGCTGGTCTCGTAACCGGCGAAGATGAAGATCATGGACTGCGATAAGATCTCGTGGTCGCTCAGACCTGCACAGGACATGGTTTAAGGTACGAGTCTTCACATATGGAAGAATGGTAACTCATCTGAGATGCTTCACCTTTCTCTGTGTGTTCCTCGCCAGGCAGTGTTTTCCCTGCCATCTGAGAATCGACCATCAGCTGCAGGAAGTCAACTTTCTTCTGCAGGAATTGAGAACGGTGGTTTAAAACAGCAGGACTATATAGTTGTTCATGTTTAGTGTTTGTTGTACCTTCTTGTGGTGGCTGGCCACTCTTTCAGACTTGATCTTCTGTAAGGCAGAGTAGAAGAAATCTGTCACAGATGTCGGGAAAAAGGCGAAATCCATTTTGTCCAGGATGGGAGTGATAAAAGGAAAAATAGCTACAGAAGAAATTGCAAAAAGGTCTTAACAGGGAATGTTCTCTCAAAGTTATGAACATTCTTCCAGTAACATTACGTTCATTCAAAGTTATCTGTAGTTCTTTACCACAGATCAGGAACACACGGTTCAGTAAGTCAAACTTCACCATTTTCTTAATGTTGGTCACAAATGGATCTTTGGGGTTGTTGAGGGAGTCGATGTCCACGCTGAATGCCGTGCTGGTCACCACATCCATACTGTACGTGCCGAAGAACCTGAGCACATGCAGGCAAGAGGAAGACATTATTATTCTCATTCAGCCTGTATACTCTATATGTAGTGAATGTTTCCTCTGTCCGGGAGTTATTAAAGGCGATTGGTGAGGAAATTGAACACCTTTGCTCTGGTAATTATAGTGATATTATTGCAGCTCTGTTCTTATCTCTTCAGATAACGAGAAGCCATTTGTGATTATTATGCAGTATGTCTCACTCTTTAATATCCACGTTTTCTCCTTGTGTTGCTGATTTCCCCAGATTCTGAACTAGTATTTGAGAATGCATCTTCAGCGTCGTACAGCGGCCCGTTCAGACGAAAGTTCTGCCAGATCAGAGGACAAATGTGGACACAGTGAGGATACAATCACAACACAGGTACAAACTCTGGCCTGAAAACATTCAATTGTTAATAAAAAGGATTCATATTTATTATTATTTCAATTTAAAGAATTTAATTTTCTGCTGAAGTACCTTTATATTTTACAGAGATAAAAGATGGGACGATGCCCCCATTTTTCATGAGCTGAACACAAAGATCTAAGACTTTTTCTATGTACACAAAAGGCCTATTTCTCTCAAATATTGTTCACAAATCTGTCTAAATCTGTTAGTGAGCACTTCTCCTTTGCCGAAATAAGATTAGACAGCTGATTAGACAGCATGATTATTGCACAGGTGTGCCTTAGGCTGGCCACAATAAAAGGCCACTCTAAAATGTGCAGTTTTATCACACAGCACAATGCCACAGATGTCGCAAGTTTTGAGGGAGCGTGCAATTGGCATGCTGACTGTAGGAATGTCCACCAGAGCTGTTGCCCGTGAATTGAATGTTCATTTCTCTACCATAAGCCGTCTCCAAAGGCGTTTCAGAGAATTTGGCAGTACATCCAACCGGTCTCAACCGCAGACCACGTGTAACCACACCAGCCCAGGACCTCCACATCCAGCATCTTCACTTCCAAGATCTTCTGAGACCAGCCACCCGGACAGCTGCTGCAACAATCGGTTTGCATAACCAAAAAATTTCTGCACAAACTGTCAGAAACCGTCTCAGGGAAGCTCATCTGCATGCTCGTCGTCCTCATCGGGGTCTCGACCTGACTGCAGTTCGTCGTCGTAACCGACTTGAGTGGGCAAATGCTCACATTCGATGGTGTCTGGCACTTTGGAGAGGTGTTCTCTTCACGGATGAATCCCGGTTTTCACTGTACAGGGCAGATGGCAGACAGTGCGTATGGCGTTGTGTGAGTGAGCGGTTTGCTGATGTCAACGTTGTGGATCGAGTGGCCCATGGTGGCGGTGGGGTTATGGTATGGGCAGGCGTATGTTATGGAGAACGAACACAGGTGCATTTTGAATGCACAGAGATAACGTGATGAGATCCTGAGGCCCATTGTTGTGCCATTCATCCACGACCATCACCTCATGTTGCAGCATGATAGTGCATGGCCCCATGTTGCAAGGATCTGTACACAATTCCTGGAAGCTGAAAACATCCCAGTTCTTGCATGGCCAGCATACTCACCGGACATGTCACCCATTGAGCATGTTTGGGATGCTCTGGATCAGCGTATACGACAGAGTGTTCCAGTTCCTGCCAATATCCAGCAACTTCGCACAGCCATTGAAGAGGAGTGGACCAGCATTCCAGAGGCCACAATCAACAACCTGATCAACTCTATGTGAAGGAGATGTGTTGCACTGCGTGAGGCAAATGGTGGTCACACCAGATACTGACTGGTTTCAGATACCCCCCCACCCCCCCCGGACCCCCCCAATACAGTAAAACTGCACACTTTAGAGTGGCCTTTTATTGTGGCCAGCCTAAGGCACACCTGTGCAATAATCATGCTGTTTAATCAGCATCTTGATATGCCACACCTGTGAGGTGGATGGATTATCTCGGCAAAGGAGAAGTGCTCACTAACACAGATTTAGACAGATTTGTGAACAATATTTGAGAGAAATAGGCCTTTTGTGTACATAGAAAAAGTCTTAGATCTTTGAGTTCAGCTCATGAAAAATGGCGGCAAAAACAAAAGTGTTGCGTTTATAATTTTGTTCAGTGTATATTTCAAAGAATCTGTATTCTTTCGCAAATCTTTTGCGCTCCCCGAGAAACTTTGCGTTCTCTCACAAATCTTTTGCGCTCCCTGAGAAACTTTGCGTTCTTTCACCAATTTTTAGCGTTCCCAAATAAACGTTTGTGTTCTCTCTCAAATCTTTTACGTTCCCAGAGAAACGTTGCATTCCCTTGCAAAACATTTGCATTCCCTGAGAAACTTTGCAAAATCTTGCAAATCTTTTGCGTTTCCAGAGAAACTTTGCGTTCGCTCACCAATTTTTAGCGTTCCCAAATAAACTTTTGCATTCGGTCACAAGTTATTTGCGTAGTTATTGTAAAAGAACGCAAATGCATTTAAATATAATTTTTCCTCCCATCAGTTTTTATAATCACCATGTCCATTTAAGGGCTCTGTAGAATTTACTATTTACTATCAAAACTATTTCCTTTCAGAATGATGATGAAGATGAAGGTGATTTTACCCTTCTGTTGGTGAAGAGAGAGTAACATTCTTTAATCAGGATGGTTTTGATGATGGATTGATCCATGATGCACAGAATGGGCTGCCTCGCATCATAGATACTGAGAGAAACAGACAATTCATAAAAACATTACTTTCAGAAGAATCATCCTGTTCATTATAACTGTGTGATTGATTCACTTTTATTATCATTATGACTGTCATCCTCGGCTCTTCATTACAGATCTTACTGATCTCATAATGTTGAAACTTCAAACATGTTTGTCATTTCATCTTACATGGATGTACACAGCAGAATCATTTCTGTTTCATATGCTCTGAAATGATTCCTTCGGATAATTCATTGAGATTGATCAGTGAAGTGTCATCTGTCTCACACTCACCCCCAGACTCGTCCATACTTCCTGAAACACTCGAGATCGAAGTTATGAAACCCCTGAAAGCACACGACAGACGAGTTCACATTTAGACACATTCAGAAGATTCATATCAAAAACACTGAGAGAGGACTATAGTATCATCCGTGTGTTTGACGCCGACAGGTTCACGTTACATTCGCATGGATCTGACGGAGAACCAGGAGATCATCAAGATCCGGATGTGACCAAAGATCAGTTAAACACAATATCAGACTCATGCTGTATTTACTTTAAAATAAACTCACCTCTCTATATCTCAGCATCGTTCCGAAGAATGGGATGGGTTTGGGACCCTGTATTCCCAACTTCTTGAAGTGACTGTGAGGCCAGGATCCATATCTGGAAGTGACAACAAAACCATTTGAACAAAACCATCCCAGCTAAAAAAATATGTTCTGAGAACTTTTCGCTAATGTTCATATTACGTTATGAAAATGTTGTTTCTGAAAGTTTCCTGTTAGCTGTGGTTTTAGACGGATCTTAATCGGCCCTTCACATGAGTCAAACGGGTTACTAATTGACTCATTTTTATCAAGATTCTAGAACTAATTATTGAGATTAGTAGAGTGTCACGAGTCACTTACATAACCAGAAGCGCCACCAACAGCATGAGCAGAGCCCATGTTTCAGCGGAGAAGAACAGACTGTAGCTCATGGTCTCTGATCCTGGGACGCTCAGAATCACACACGGCGAGGAGGAGCAGGAGTTTTATTCAGCTCTCGGGTTACACAATAACTACTCGAGAACACACAAACACGGAGAGCCGGCGCGTGTTCAACCTCTGCACACACTGGCCAACACCCCCACAGCGTCACGGCTCACCTCTGACTGGACTCAAACAACAGCGCACTAGTCACAGTTCCACACGTTTGTGTTTGTTTTCTATTTCTCTGATTGTTTGGTGTCTCTTTCCCTCAGATATATCACAGGCTCTGTCTGCTGAACGCTTCTCAGAGCTGAAGTCATGAATCCCAGAGGAAAGAGAAATCACATGATCTTGAATGAGCGAATGTGTTTTCTGTAGTGATTCTTTCTCTTGAGTCTCAAATAGCTAAATGAAACTAAAGCAAACAGAGCAAAATCTGATCAGTAGTATTTTCTGTTTTCACAGAGCTGAATTCGAGTGTCTGCACTGGAAAAAAATATTTTCATGATTTGATATCACAACTTTTTATCTTTTGTCAAGTCAACTTAGAGAATTAATGTGGTTCAGATAACATAATATTTTGAGTTTCAATGTATTAAACCCTTCATAAAATCTCCTTCATTGTATTAAATTTTAAGGCAACCAGGTAACTTACTTTTTTAACATTCTTTTTTTACAGTGTGATGATCCAGATGTTCCCGAGAATGTTTATTTCATCTCTTTAACCTAAAGTTTGCCATGTGCATGAACCAGAACGTGGTGTTTTCAGGCTGCTTGAGTCTCATTAGGTCAAAGTAGTGTGTATTTTTAATAATACTATTGATCGCCTCTTATTCTATGGCTCGTCTTTCCGGGAAGTCACTGAAGTTATGGCACACATGACATCATCGTGTTGTAATCAAAGTAACAAAGCAGGGGGAGGAGGACTGATCCTGTTTTACAGCTGTTGTCACACTATACACTCACCTAAAGGATTATTAGGAACACCTGTTCAATTTCTCATTAATGCAATTATCTAATCAACCAATCACATGGCAGTTGCTTCAATGCATTTAGGGGTGTGGTCCTGGTCAAGACAATCTCCTGAACTCCAAACTGAATGTCAGAATGGGAAAGAAAGGTGATTTAAGCAATTTTGAGCGTGGCATGGTTGTTGGTGCCAGACGGGCCGGTCTGAGTATTTCACAATCTGCTCAGTTACTGGGATTTTCACGCACAACCATTTCTAGAGTTTACAAAGAATGGTGTGAAAAGGGAAAAACATCCAGTATGCGGCAGTCCTGTGGGCGAAAATGCCTTGTTGATGCTAGAGGTCAGAGGAGAATGGGCCGACTGATTCAAGCTGATAGAAGAGCAACTTTGACTGAAATAACCACTCGTTACAACCGAGGTATGCAGCAAAGCATTTGTGAAGCCACAACACGCACAACCTTGAGGCGGATGGGCTACAACAGCAGAAGACCCCACCGGGTACCACTCATCTCCACTACAAATAGGAAAAAGAGGCTACAATTTGCACAAGCTCACCAAAATTGGACAGTTGAAGACTGGAAAAATGTTGCCTGGTCTGATGAGTCTCGATTTCTGTTGAGACATTCAGATGGTAGAGTCAGAATTTGGCGTAAACAGAATGAGAACATGGATCCATCATGCCTTGTTACCACTGTGCAGGCTGGTGGTGGTGGTGTAATGGTGTGGGGGATGTTTTCTTGGCACACTTTAGGCCCCTTAGTGCCAATTGGGCATCGTTTAAATGCCACGGCCTACCTGAGCATTGTTCCTGACCATGTCCATCCCTTTATGACCACCATGTACCCATCCTCTGATGGCTACTTCCAGCAGGATAACGCACCATGTCACAAAGCTCGAATCATTTCAAATTGGTTTCTTGAACATGACAATGAGTTCACTGTACTAAAATGGCCCCCACAGTCACCAGATCTCAACCCAATAGAGCATCTTTGGGATGTGGTGGAACGGGAGCTTCGTGCCCTGGATGTGCATCCCACAAATCTCCATCAACTGCAAGATGCTATCCTATCGATATGGGCCAACATTTCTAAAGAATGCTTTCAGCACCTTGTTGAATCAATGCCACGTAGAATTAAGGCAGTTCTGAAGGCGAAAGGGGGTCAAACACAGTATTAGTATGGTGTTCCTAATAATCCTTTAGGTGAGTGTATGTGTTTATGAGCACACGGGTCTGTCTGGGCATGTTCTCCAGGGATTGTGGGAAGCAGGTCACAGCTCTGAAACCGGTCAGACGCTACAGAAGTGTGTCATTCCTGCACCAGACGAGCACAATAATGACTGTTTTTAGACAGGTTTCACAGACACTTTCCCCAGCGGCCGTTCCTCTGCAAACAAAAAGTCCTGTTAAAGTCGCCAGTAAAGGTTCATTAAGTACGTTTTCTGGAATACTTGATTTTGACTGGATCCGAGGAGTTTATGTGGTTGAAATTAAAAAAAGTAACAAATCAGTCCCTCGCGGGTCAATTTGACCCCCTTAGGAATGAATGGAATGCTTCCGTACACATCGAAAAACCTTTTAAATGCTCAAAAGTTGTGAAGAATGTGCTTAAATTATATTATTTATTGATAAAACCTAGTAAATTAAAAGGTAAATAAAATAAAAAAATAAATTTTAATATTTAATACCTTTATTTATATAGCGCTTTTTACAATACAGATTATTTCAAAGCAGTTTTACAGTGATAACAGGAAAATAATTAAAAAAAACATCCCCAAAAAATGCATACAAAAATATTATAAAAATTAGATGATATTCTGGACCAAAAAAAAAAAATATATATATATATACACTGATCAGGCATAACATTATGTCCACCGACAGGTGAAGTGAATAACACTGATGATACACAAATGTTTTAATATATCAAACATGCTTATTTGTTTTCTGCTTTTTATTTCCCAGCTAGAAATTTTTTGTTCTAAATATGTTCTAAGAACATTATCAGGCAGTGTTCTAGTAATGTTTTCTGTGGGTAGTTTTATTTATGTTGCCAGAATGTTCTCTTAAAAGGTAGGGTAACATTCTCTAAAAACAAAGTTGGACCATTATACCATTAACATTCTTATAACATTTTTGGTAGCTAGTTTTATTTTTGTTCTTACAATGTTCTTCCAAAAATTAAGATACCATTCTTTAAAAATATTCTAAAAATGTTTTGTGATCTTCTGTAAAAGTTTAGACATAACATTGTTACAACATTACCCCCTAACATTCTTGTTTTAACATCCCAAAATGTTCTCCTGAAAGAGGATAACATTCTCTAAAACATTTTTAAAGTATTTACTAATAACATCACTAAAACATTATCTCCTAACGTTAAGTTTTATGCGGCATGTTTTATTTTGGTTCCCAGCATGTTCCCCCAAAAGACACAATCTTTCAGATCTTTAAAATCATTTAAAAGTTTTTTTTAGTTATAACATTGTTGGAACATTATGCTCCCCATACAGTTTACTACATATACAAACCCGATTCCAAAAAAGTTGGGACCCTGTACAAATTGTGAATAAAAACAGAATGCAATGATGTGGAAGTTTCAAATTTCAATATTTTATTCAGAATACAACATAGATGACATATCAAATGTTTAAACTGAGAAAATGTATCATTTTAAGGGAAAAATAAGTTGATTTTAAATTTCATGGCATCAACACATCTCAAAAAAGTTGGGACAAGGCCATGTTTACCACTGTGTGGCATCCCCTCTTCTTTTTATAACAGTCTGCAAACGTCTGGGGACTGAGGAGACAAGTTGCTCAAGTTTAGGAATAGGAATGTTGTCCCATTCTTGTCTAATACAGGCTTCTAGTTGCTCAACTGTCTTAGGTCTTCTTTGTCGCATCTTCCTCTTTATGATGCGCCAAATGTTTTCTATGGGTGAAAGATCTGGACTGCAGGCTGGCCATTTCAGTACCCAGATCCTTCTACACAGCCATGATGTTGTAATTGATGCAGTATGTGGTCTGGCATTGTCATGTTGGAAAATGCAAGGTCTTCCCTGAAAGAGACGACGTCTGGATGGGAGCATGTGTTGTTCTAGAACTTGGATATACCTTTCAGCATTGATGGTGCCTTTCCAGATGTGTAAGCTGCCCATGCCACACACACTCATGCAACCCCATACCATCAGAGATGCAGGCTTCTGAACTGAGCGCTGATGACAACTTGGGTTGTCCTTGTCCTCTTTAGTCCGGATGACATGGCGTCCCAGTTTTCCAAAAAGAACTTCAAATTTTGATTCGTCTGACCACAGAACAGTTTTCCACTTTGCCACAGTCCATTTTAAATGAGCCTTGGCCCAGAGAAAACGCCTGCGCTTCTGGATCATGTTTAGATATGGCTTCTTTTTTGACCTATAGAGTTTTAGCCGGCAACGGTGAATGGCACGGTGGATTGTGTTCACCGACAATGTTTTCTGGAAGTATTCCTGAGCCCATGTTGTGATTTCCATTACAGTAGCATTCCTGTATGTGATGCAGTGCCGTCTAAGGGCCCGAAGATCACGGGCATCCAGTATGGTTTTCCGGCCTTGACCCTTACGCACAGAGATTGTTCCAGATTCTCTGAATCTTTGGATGATATTATGCACTGTAGATGATGATAACTTCAAACTCTTTGCAATTTTTCTCGGAGAAACTCCTTTCTGATATTGCTCCACTATTTTGCGCCGCAGCATTGGGGGAATTGGTGATCCTCTGCCCATCTTGACTTCTGAGAGACACTGCCACTCTGAGAGGCTCTTTTTATACCCAATCATGTTGCCAATTGACCTAATAAGTTGCAAATTGGTCCTCCAGCTGTTCCTTATATGTACATTTAACTTTTCCGGCCTCTTATTGCTACCTGTCCCAACTTTTTTGGAATGTGTAGCTCTCATGAAATCCAAAATGAGCCAATATTTGGCATGACATTTCAAAATGTCTCACTTTCAACATTTGATATGTTATCTATATTCTATTGTGAATAAAATATAAGTTTATGTGATTTGTAAATTATTGCATTCCTTTTTTATTCACAATTTGTACAATGTCCCAACTTTTTTTGAATTGGGTTTGTACTATACTACAGTATATGCTTTAATAACATGACAATGTTTACATGAATAATGCTTTAATAACAAAACCTTTATTAGCTTTAACAGAACATACTGTCTAACACTCGATGGCTGCTCTGTCAAGTCCTCGTCGTCAGTTAGGAACCTGGGTGTGCTCTTTGATACCAATCTTTCATTTGAAAGCTACATTTCTACCACCTGTAAAACCGCATTCTTCCATCTTAAAAATATATCTAAACTACGACATATGCTCTCAAAGCAAAATGCTGAACAGTTAGTTCATGCGTTCATGACCTCAAGGCTAGATTATTGTAATGTTCTACTGGGTGGTTGCCCTGCTCGCTTAATAAACAAACTCCAGCTGGTCCAAAACGCAGCAGCTAGAGTTCTTACTAGAACCAGGAAGTATGACCATATTAGCCCGGTTCTGGCAACACTGCATTGGCTCCCTATTAAACATCGCATACATTTTAAAATCTTGCTGATTACTTACAAAGCACTAAATGGTTTAGCTCCCCAGTACTTGAGCGAGCTCTTAACGCATTATACTCCATCACGTTTATTGCGGTCTCAAAATTCTGGCCAGTTGATAATACCTAGAATATCAAAATCAACTGCAGGCGGTCGATCCTTTTCCTATTTAGCACCTAAACTCTGGAACAGTCTTCCTAGCATTGTTCGGGAAGCAGACACACTCTGTCAGTTTAAATCTAGACTAAAAACACATCTCTTTACTATGGCATACACATAAAACATTTTTAATTTATACTATTCAAATCAGTTAAGTGATTGTTTTAGGCTGCATTAACTAGGTCAGCCAGAACCAGGAACACTTCCCATAACACCTGATGTACTTGTTACATCATAAGAAGAATGGCATCTACGCTAATGTTAGTCTCTCTGTTTATCCCGAGGTTTACTGCAGTCGGCCGGATCCGGGCCGTATCCAGATCAGATGGTGGACCTGCACCCAGACATGACCAATGCATCCCTGAAGTGTCTGCAGAGACCGTGTCAATTAGACTCCCCCTGAAATTGCCTCATCGACACGGCATCCTCAATAAACCCGTCCCCGGCGTAATGACTCCGATCTTTTCGAATATTCCTATCTAATAAATTGCCTTATCGACAAGACATCCCAATATACCGTCTCCGGTGTGATGACTCCGATCTTTCGAATATTCCTATCTAATAATTGCCTCACCGACACGGCATGATGGCCAGAGGAGAACTGGCACCCCGACTGAGCCTGGATTCTCCCAAGGTTTATTTTTCTCCATTATGCCCCCTGATGGAGTTTTGGCTCCTTGCCACTGTCGCCTTTGGCTTGGCTTGATCAGCTGGGGACACTAAACACTAAAATTTTCAACTAAATATCCAAATAAATCTTCAACTAAATTACTGATCTGCCCGCATTGTCACTATACGATAATTGAAATGAGCTGGATGACATCACCGTTTTCACCAGAGCGGCTGTACAGCCGAATCAAATTCTGTAGCATTATTTTCCTGTTACCACTGTGAAGCTGCTTTGAAACAATCGGCAATGTAAAAAGCGCCATATAAATAAAGGTGACTTGACTTGACTTTAAGGTCTTTCTGTATGCAATCATGCTCTGTTTCCATGAAATGCAAAAAAACTCTGGCTGCTGTTTTAAGGGCCTGAGTGTGCTCGTTGTACCACGGCATTGGACTATTTTCTTTAATCTTCTTTAAGCGCAGAGGAGCAGCTGTGTTTAATGTGCTAGAAAAGAGAGAGTCAATAGTTTCTGTTCCAACATCGAGTTCCTCTAGGCTATCTGGGATGCTGAGGAGATGAAACTGATGAGGAAGATTATTTATAAAGCAATCTTTAGTGGTAGGAATGATAGTTCTACCATATTTGTAACAAGGAGGCGGCTGAGAGATCGATTGTTAAACGTTTTGTTAAAATTTATTAAAATGCTTTATAACCTGCGTATATTCACCTCTGACACGTCGGTTTGATACTGTAATCGTTGTTTGATGTTGGATGATCATCAAACAGCAAAATACAGTCTGATTTAGATGATCGGTTCTTCCTTTATCTGTTGCTGGTTTGAGTGGCACACACACATTCATTTAGTGAAGTTCAAAAGAGACTCGCTTATGGTAAAAGACAATTCAGTTGTGTTCGACAATCACTAAAGAATCACTAAACTTTTGCCATGAAAATACACTGCTTGTATGATAAAAATAAAAATAATAATAATAAATTTTTTTCCCTTAATTTTAATTTTTCCTTTTCCATACTTTATCCCAACCTGGAAATTACTCAATCAAAATAAAATACTTTAACTGTTAAGGGGTTCCTAGGCAGTGTTTATCTTCACCAGTTATCTGTCTATGGGTTGTTACATTTCTAGCCGATTTCTGTTTGTTCTAAATCAGATACAGATGAAGTGGAACGGTAAGATTAATTTGAATGTATTAGTGAGAACGACTGGATGTATGAATTTGTCCTGTCAGTCTGTGTGGTGTCCCTTTACCAACAGTGAAGCTGTATGTTTAAATTAATTCAAAACCGAAATACATGCTATATAACTTTCAGTTTTAAGTGGTTTTGTTGATAAATCGCAGGACAGCATTGACAATAAATTCTTAATGATTCTGTGTGCGACTGTGCGTGCGATCTGTACGTAATGTGCGAGCTACTGTTTGTTTTTGTGTATTTAAGCTACAAGGAAGCAGCGCATTCATATAGAACGGCAAATCACTTGTACAGAAGTGGTTTTAAAATGTGTATTCCCCTGATCAAATCGAGTATCCAGATGGCATAACCTGTGCTCGTGATTTAGCGACTGAAAGTGATGCTAAATTCAATCAGAGACAGAAAACGAGAAGGATTTGACCTGTGCTCTAACGTGGTTGAGCCGACGGATGGAGAGTGTGAGCTGGCCGGGACTGAATCTGCGGCAGCCTGACGCTGAAGGAGGGCCCGTTCCTTCGCGGGAAGAGGGCGGCATTGCACGAGACCAAGCTTGGTGCTCAACGGGCCTTATTGTCCATTCTCTATGGCAGGAATGATTGAATGGGCCGGAGTAGAAAAAGACACAGAAGGAGATCGCGGATGTTTCGCCTGCGGTGGCCTTGGCGTGCTGGGACCAGTTTGTTTGGCCTGATGCTCGCGAGATAACGCCAGAGGATTGCGGCAAAGATACCCCAAAGACAAAAGATCGTTCATTGGATGGGAAGAGCTCAATTTTGGACATGTTGGGAAGGTAGGGTGGGGTTAAATGCTGAAAACTGTTGAGCTTGAAAACTGTAGAGGAATGTCCGTGGGTTGACTGTGTATATATATATATATATATAGGCTTCCTCTCTTGTTGATAGGATAGATGTGGTAATTGCTGATGACGAGTTGTTTTGGATAGATCATTTGAACGTGCTCCTCCCAAACTTTGTTAATAAAACATAATTTGTGGGCGGGGTCTATGCTAATAGGGCGGAGTCCGTCAGCAGACGTGGGTGGGTCTGTGCTAATAGGGCGGAGTCCGTCAGCAGACGTGGGCAGGGTCTGCTAATAGGGCAGAGTCCGCCAGCAGTCGTGGGCAGGGTCTATGCTAATAGGGCGGAGTCCGTCAGCAGACGTGGGCAGGGTCTATGCTAATAGGGCAGAGTCCGTAAGCAGTCGTGGGCGGGGTCTGTGCTAAAAGGGTGGAGTCCATCAGCAGTTGTGGGTGGGTCTATGCTAATAGGGCGGAGATAAGGTCTCAGGAAGGCGCAGTCCTGGATTTACGGCAAATAATTAAATTAAATTTGAGATTTGTTTTTCACGCATGTCCTTGATCATTGGACAATAAAGTACGGATCGTCTGTGGCATTAGAACAGCAGGGTGAGTAAATAATCACTGGCTTTTTACTTTTGGTGAACTATCAAGACAATATAGGTTATTACTTAAATAAGGTTTCACGGTTAAATGCTATAAAAGTGTTTTTAACAGACACGACACACACATCAGATACATTTCTGCAGACTTTATTTCTTTAATAAACTTGCTCATTTCCATATAATTTCTTAACAGGTTAATCTCATTTCTTCAGTTTTCTCAATCATGAAAGTAAAACCCTTAAACACGAGTCCCAGGCGACAGCTGAATCTGTCCGACATTCACTACTGAAGTAAACTAAGCTCTCAGTCTGAGTCCGAAAGGCCCCAAGAACCTCAGAGTCGAATCTTTCTCTTCACTGAAGACTAGAGACTACGTATATTCTTTTTTTTTAAAAGACCCATCAAACCTTCTCCTCAGACTGAAAGAGAAGTGAGCAGCGGACGGGCTGCGCTACGATGTGTTGTTGCAGATGTCTGGAGCTGTCCGAGGCTTGAGTTTGAGCTTGATGGGGTCTTTGGGAGCCAGTAGACCATTGAGGCCGAGCTCCAGAGGAACCTGTGAAGAGCAAGAGAAGGTCAGTGTCGGTGAACGAACAAACACTGATACCAGAGACCAATCCGTCTGCTCACCTGTGTCTCCTCACACACAGAAACGTCGAACCTCTGCAGGATCTCCACGATGGCCAGCTTCATGGTCACCTGAGCAAATCTCATCCCGATGCAGTTCCTGGGCCCGAGGCCGAAGGGCATGTACATGTAGGGGTCAATCGTCTCCTTGTTTCCTTTAGTGAACCTGATAATAGGGCAGGAATGAGTCACACCTGAAGTATTTATAGAGACAGTTACTCTAAAGAACCAGCCTTGTGTTCCTAGTGCAACAGTGCCGCTTACTTTCTCAGCGGCCTTGGTTCTGGAAGTATTTTTTCCATAGGGATTTTACAGATATTTTCTATAGTTAACAGAGAACGTTCTCAGATCGTTCCAACAAAGTTCTCTCAAAGTTATGAACAAATGTTCTTCCAGTAATGTTAGTAGAAAGTTTGTTCATAGTTTTCTGGTCTTTAATAATGTTCTCAAAGCGTTAGAACAAAAACATTATTTATACAGCATTTGTAGAACCGTTTTTCCTGAAACATTTTAGTTGGACATGCGTGTAATGTTTTTTAAATGTTACTACTTGTTTTGGAACGCTCAGAGAACATTCAAAAGCAACATTCAGAGAACATTCAAAAGTAACGTTCAGAGAACATTCAAAAGTAACGCTCAGAGAACATTCAAGAGTAACGTTCAGAGAACATTCAAAAGTAACGTTCAGAGAACATTCAAAAGTAACGTTCAGAGAACATTCAAAAGCAACGTTCAGAGAACATTCAAAAGCAACGTTCAGAGAACATTCAAAAGTAACGCTCAGAGAACATTCAAGAGTAACGTTCAGAGAACATTCAAAAGTAACGTTCAGAGAACATTCAAAAGCAACGTTCAGAGAACATTCAAAAGCAACGTTCAGAGAACATTCAAAAGTAACGCTCAGAGAACATTCAAGAGTAACGTTCAGAGAACATTCAAGAGTAACGTTCAGAGAACATTCAAAAGTAACGTTCAGAGAACATTCAAAAGCAACGTTCAGAGAACATTCAAAAGCAACGTTCAGAGAACATTCAAAAGTAACGCTCAGAGAACATTCAAGAGTAACGTTCAGAGAACATTCAAAAGTAACGTTCAGAGAACATTCAAAAGCAACGTTCAGAGAACATTCAAAAGCAACGTTCAGAGAACATTCAAAAGTAACGCTCAGAGAACATTCAAGAGTAACGTTCAGAACATTCAAAAGTAACGTTCAGAGAACATTCAAAAGTAACGTTCAGAGAACATTCAAAAGCAACGTTCAGAGGACATTCAAAAGCAACGTTCAGAGAACATTCAAAAGCAACGTTCAGAGAACATTCAAAAGTAACGTTCAGAGAACATTCAAAAGTAACGTTCAGAGAACATTCAAAAGCAACGTTCAGAGAACATTCAAAAGCAACGTTCAGAGAACATTCAAAAGTAACGCTCTGAGAACATTCAAAAGCAACGCTCAGAGAACATTCAAAAGCAACGTTCAGAGAACATTCAAGAGTAACGTTCAGAGAACATTCAAAAGTAACGTTCAGAGAACATTCAAAAGTAACGTTCAGAGAACATTCAAAAGTAACGCTCAGAGAACATTCAAAAGTAACGCTCAGAGAACATTCAAGAGTAAAGTTCAGAGAACATTCAAAAGCAACGTTCAGAGAACATTCAAAAGCAACGTTCAGAGAACATTCAAAAGTAACGCTCTGAGAACATTCAAAAGTAACGCTCAGAGAACATTCAAAAGTAACGCTCAGAGAACATTCAAGAGTAACGTTCAGAGAACATTCAAGAGTAACGTTCAGAGAACATTCAAAAGTAACGTTCAGAGAACATTCAAAAGCAACGTTCAGAGAACATTCAAAAGCAACGTTCAGAGAACATTCAAAAGCAACGCTCAGAGAACATTCAAAAGTAACGCTCAGAGAACATTCAAGAGTAACGTTCAGAGAACATTCAAGAGTAACGCTCAGAGAACATTCAAAAGTAACGCTCTGAGAACATTCAAAAGTAACGCTCTGAGAACATTCAAAAGTAACGCTCTGAGAACATTCAAAAGTAACGTTCAGAGAACATTCAAAAGCAACGTTCAGAGAACATTCAAAAGCAACGCTCAGAGAACATTCAAAAGTAACGCTCAGAGAACATTCAAAAGTAACGCTCAGAGAACATTCAAAAGCAACGCTCAGAGAACATTCAAAAGCAACGTTCTGAGAACATTCAAAAGCATAACCAATAAAAAGTTTTTAACAGTTTTTTTTTTAAAACTGGACGTTAAAAGAATTCTTTAAGCGCAATTTGATTGTTTTGATTCCCTGATTGGTGGAGATTTCTTTGGGTTTCATGGGTAATGTAGTTTCTCACCAGGATTCCTGCTGATAAACACAATTCTTTGACAAATTAATAGGGATGCACAATATATCGGCCACCATATCAGTATTGGCCGATATAACATTTTTAATGTTTGCATTATTGGCCCGATAAGAAAATTTTGCCGATATATTAAATTCGATAAATAATGTATACAACTGAGACACTCTTCACCATGATGGTTTTGAATTGTATGAAATATGATTGGAATCACTTCAAAAAAATGAAAATACTGTTAAATGCAACATGTGCAGCGCAAGTCCGTCATATAGACTATATATAAAATTATATCATAACATCATAATTGCGTGCTTGGGACAACGATTTGATGGTGAGACTTTTGTTTTTGTAATCAGGCTCTCAAAAATTATATAAAAATTTGTATTTGTATTTAGATTTATCGGCCAATATATCAGTTATCGGCTTTCAAATATAAAGAATTATTGGTATCGGACAAAATTTTCATATCGTGCATCCCTACAAAATAATCTGAAATAATGTGGAATGATGGCTTCAGCAAAAGCAGATACCATTGATGAACCTTGTAGCTCACAATTTAAAAAAAGTTATCATTAAAAATTAATTCCCCTTTGGAGAAAATGAATGGGATTTTCATGTCTAGAACTGACTGTTGCGCTCTATTGTAGCCGGTGTAGCTTCACCAGATATGATGAGTGAAACAAGAGAAACCCGCCCTGACCTCTCCGGTTTGAAACTCTCGGGGTCACTCCAGTAATCCGGGTCTCTGTGGAGGGCGTAGGTCGGGATCATGACGATCATGTCTTTAGGGATAATGAGGCCGTTGATGTCCACCGTTTTCTTGCAGACCCGTTCGAGTCGAGCGGCGACAGGGAACAGCCGGAGGGACTCGTTCAGTGCGGCATCCAGATAGTCCATGTTCATGATGGCTTCGTAGTCCACCGGGGCCTTCAACACACAATCAATGATTAAAGTCTCAGACTCATCACACCGATCCCAATGAGCGATTCATTGGAGTGCTACCTTCTTAGGGAAGGTCTCGTCGATCTCCTCCTGCAGTTTCTCCATGGCCTCTGGGTTGGTTGCGAGATTGTAGAAGAAGAACGCCAGAGTGCTGCTGCTGGTCTCGTAACCGGCGAAGATGAAGATCATGGACTGCGATAAGATCTCGTGGTCACTCAGACCTGCACAGGACATGGTTTAAGGTACAAGTCTTCACATATGGAAGAATGGTAACTCATCTGAGATGCTTCACCTTTCTCTGTGTGTTCCTCGCCAGGCAGTGTTTTCCCTGCTGTCTGAGAATCGACCATCAGCTGCAGGAAGTCAACTCTCTTCTGCAGGAATTGAGAACCATGGTTTAAAAAATCATGATTAAATAGTTGTTCATGTTTAGTGTTTGTTGTACCTTCTTGTGGTGGCTGGCCACTCTTTCAAACTTGATCTTCTGTAAGGCAGCGTAGAAGAAATCGGTCACAGATGTCGGGAAAAAGGCGAAATCCATTTTGTCCATGAGGGGGATGATGAAAGGAAAAATAGCTACAGAAGAAATTGTAAAAGGTCTTAACAGGGAATGTTCTCTCAAATTATTCCAGTAACATTAATGGAACATTGATTCAGACTTCTGTTTCCTACATTAGCCCTTGAAGTGTGTTTAACTGACAGGACTAGTTGAGTCCTTTACCACAGATCAGGAACACAGGGTTCAGGAAGTCAAACTTAAGCATTTTCTTAATGTTGGTCACAAATGGATCTTTGGGGTTGTTGAGGGAGTCGATGTCCACGCTGAACGCCGTGCTGGTCACCACATCCATACTGTACGCGCCGAAGAACCTGAGAACATGCAGGCAAGAGGAAGACATTATTATTCTCATTCAGCCTGTATACTCTATATGTAGTGAATGTTTCCTCTGTCCGGGAGTTGTTAAAGGCGATTGGTGAGGAAATTGAACACCTTTGCTCTGGTAATTATAGTGATATTATTGCAGCTCTGTTCTTATCTCTTCAGATAACGAGAAGCCATTTGTGATTATTATGCAGTATGTCTCACTCTTTAATATCCACGTTTTCTCCTTGTGTTGCTGATTTCCCCAGATTCTGAACTAGAATTTGAGAATGTGTCTTCATGATGCCAAACATCTAGAGTGAGAAACAGCAGTCCATCATCATCATCATCATCATCATCATCATAACATCTTCATCACACACAGGTAATGTTTGATATTTATTATGAAGAGAAGAATCATTCATCTCAGTTCTTGTTTGTTTGTACGGTAGTGCAACAGTACTGCCTTCACGTAATGCTTCAGATAAGCGATATAATAACACTTGTTAGCGTGAGAATGATCCAGATAAAGACTCACAGACCTCCTTTAACCTCCCGCTGGTGAAGGAGGGCGAGAGGACGCTACGGATTCTCCTCCAGTCGTCGTCTTCAACGATGGACACGGCGTCGTACAGCTGCCCGTTCAGACGAAAGTTCTGCCAGATCAAAGGACAAATGTGGACACAGTGAAGATAAAATTACAACACAGGCACAAACTCTGGCCTGAAAACATTCAAATGATTAATAAAAAGCAACACTTTGCGTTCTCTTGCAAAACGTTTGCGTTCCCAGAGAAACTTTGCGTTCTTTCACAAAAAACTTTGCGTTCTCTCACAAATCTTTTGAGTTCCCGGAGAAATTTTGTGTTCTCGCTCAAATCTTTTGCGCTCCCAGAAAAACTTTGCGTTCTCTCACAAATCTTTTGAGTTCCCAGAGAAAGTTTGCGTTCCCTCGCAAATCTTTTGCGTTCCCAGAGAAACTTTGCGTTCCCTCGCAAATCTTTTGCGTTCCCAGAGAAACTTTGCGTTGTCTCACAAATCTTTTGTGTTCCCTGAGAAACTTTGCGTTCTCTCTCAAATCTTTTGCGTTCCCAGAGCAAATCTTTTGTGTTCCCAGAGAAACTTTGCGTTCTCTCGCAAATCTTTTGCGTTCCCAGAGAAACTTTGTGTTCCCAAAGAAACTTTGCGTTCCCAGAGAAACTTTGCGTTCCCTGCAAATCTTTTGAGTTCCCAGAGAAACTTTGCGTTCCCAGAGAAACTTTGCGTTCCCTGCAAATCTTTTGAGTTCCCAGAGAAACTTTGCGTTCCCAGAGAAACTTTGCGTTCCCTGCAAATCTTTTGCGTTCCCAGAGAAACTTTGCGTTCCCTCGCAAATCTTTTGCATTCCCAGAGAAACTTTGCGTTCTCTCGCAAATCTTTTGCGTTCCCAGAGAAACTTTGCGTTCCCTCGCAAATCTTTTGCATTCCCAGAGAAACTTTGCGTTCTCTCACAAATATTTTGTGTTCCCAGAGCAAATCTTTGCGTTCTCTCACAAATCTTTTGAGTTCTCAGAGAAACTTTGCGTTCTCTCTCAAATCTTTTGCGTTCTCTCGCAAATCTTTTGTGTTCCCAGAGAAACTTTGCGTTCCCTCGCAAATCTTTTGCGTTCCCAGAGAAACTTTGTGTTCTCTCGCAAATCTTTTGCGTTCCCAGAGAAACTTTGCGTTCTCTCTCAAATCTTTTGCGTTCTCTCGCAAATCTTTTGCGTTCCCTGCAAATCTTTTGCGCTCCCAGAGAAACTTTGCGTTCCCTCGCAAATCTTTTGCGTTCCCAGAGAAACTTTGCGTTCTCTCGCAAATCTTTTGCGTTCCCAGAGAAACTTTGCGTTCCCTCGCAAATCTTTTGCATTCCCAGAGAAACTTTGTGTTCCCTCGCAAATCTTTTGCGTTCCCAGAAAAATTTTGCGTTCTCTCACAAATATTTTGTGTTCCCAGAGCAAATCTTTGCGTTCTCTCTCAAATCTTTTGCATTCCCAGAGCAAATCTTTTGCGTTCCCAGAGAAACTTTGTGTTCTCTCACAAATCTTTTGAGTTCCCAGAGAAACTTTGTGTTCTCTCTCAAATCTTTTGCGTTCCCAGAGAAACTTTCTGTTCTCTCACAAATCTTTTGCGTTCCCAGAGAAACTTTGAGTTCTCTCGCAAATCTTTTGCGTTCCCAGAGAAACTTTGCGTTCTCTCGCAAATCTTTTGCGTTCCCAGAGAAACTTTGCGTTCCCTCGCAAATCTTTTGCGTTCCCAGAGAAACTTTGCGTTCCCTCGCAAATCTTTTGCGTTCCCAGAAAAATTTTGCGTTCTCTCACAAATATTTTGTGTTCCCAGAGCAAATCTTTGTGTTCTCTCTCAAATCTTTTGCATTCCCAGAGCAAATCTTTTGCGTTCCCAGAGAAACTTTGTGTTCCCAGAGAAACTTTGCATTCTCTCGCAAATCTTTTGCGTTCCCTGAGAAACTATGCGTTCTCTCACAAATCTTTTGCGTTCCCAGAGAAACTTTGCGTTCTCTCGCAAATCTTTTGCGTTCCCTGAGAAACTTTGCGTTCTCTTGCAAATCTTTTGCGTTCCCAGAGAAACTTTTTCCTCCCATCTCGCTTTTTTTAATCATCTCCACCTTGGCCACCTTTGCTCCGTAGTATTTCAAAACTAACGAAATAATCTACATTTCAAAGTTCTCAGTAGATAATTTCAGTATTTGACCAAACTGATTTCCTTTCAGAATGATGATGAAGATGAAGGTGATTTTACCCTTCTGTTGGTGAAGAGAGAGTAACATTCTTTAATCAGGATGGTTTTGATGATGGATTGATCCATGATGCACAGAACGGGCTGCCTCGCATCATAGATACTGAGAGAAACAGACAATTCATAAAAACATTACTTTCAGAAGAATCATCCTGTTCATTATAACTGTGTGATTGATTCACTTTTATTATCATTATGACCGTCATCCTCGGCTCTTCATTACAGATCTTACTGATCTCATAATGTTGAAACTTCAAACATGTTTGTCATTTCATCTTACATGGATGTACACAGCAGAATCATTTCTGTTTCATATGCTCTGAAATGATTCCTTCGGATAATTCATTGAGATTGATCAGTGAAGTGTCATCTGTCTCACACTCACCCCCAGACTCGTCCATACTTCCTGAAACACTCGAGATCGAAGTTATGAAACCCCTGAAAGCACACGACAGACGAGTTCACATTTAGACACATTCAGAAGATTCATATCAAAAACACTGAGAGAGGACTATAGTATCATCCGTGTGTTTGACGCCGACAGGTTCACGTTACATTCGCATGGATCTGACGGAGAACCAGGAGATCATCAAGATCCGGATGTGACCAAAGATCAGTTAAACACAATATCAGACTCATGCTGTATTTACTTTAAAATAAACTCACCTCTCTATATCTCAGCATCGTTCCGAAGAACGGGATGGGTTTGGGACCCTGTATTCCCAACTTCTTGAAGTGACTGTGAGGCCAGGATCCATATCTGGAAGTGACAACAAAACCATTTGAACAAAACCATCCCAGCTAAAAAAATATGTTCTGAGAACTTTTCGCTAATGTTCATATTACGTTATGAAAATGTTGTTTCTGAAAGTTTCCTGTTAGCTGTGGTTTTAGACGGATCTTAATCGGCCCTTCACATGAGTCAAACGGGTTACTAATTGACTCATTTTTATCAAGATTCTAGAACTAATTATTGAGATTAGTAGAGTGTCACGAGTCACTTACATAACCAGAAGCGCCACCAACAGCATGAGCAGAGCCCATGTTTCAGCGGAGAAGAACAGACTGTAGCTCATGGTCTCTGATCCTGGGACGCTCAGAATCACACACGGCGAGGAGGAGCAGGAGTTTTATTCAGCTCTCGGGTTACACATTAACTAACAGAGAACACACAAACACGGAGAGCCGGCGCGTGTTCAACCTCTGCACACACTGGCCAACACCCCCACAGCGTCACGGCTCACCTCTGACCGGACTCTTCATCAAACAACTGCAACAATCACCTGTTCTGCTCCACTTACACACATTTGTGTTTGTTTGTTTTCTATTTCTCCTATTGTTTTGTGTCTCTTCCCTCTGATAGCACAGATTCTGTCTGTTTTTGATTCTCAGAGCTGAAGTCCCAGAGGAAAGAGAAATCACATGATCTTGAATGATGGTTTTCTCTGGGTGGCACTGAGATTGACCGGAGAGCAAATGCTTCTCAGATGTCTCGTCTGTACTCTTATTGTACTCGCTCTTTTCTCTTGAGTCTTAGATAGCTGAAGGAAACTAAATCTGATCAACAGTATATTCTGTATTCACAGAGCTGATGTTGAGTGTCTGATGATCCAGATCTTCTCGAGTCTGTCAGTGTGAATCTCCAGATGTTCCCGAGAATGTTTATTTCATCTGTTTAATATGAAGTTTGCCATGTGCATGAACCAGAACGTGGTGTTTTCAGGCTGCTTGAGTCTCATTAGTTCAAAGTAGTGTGTGTTTTTAATAATACTGAGGATTGCCTCTTATTTTATGTCTGGTCTTTCCTGGAAAACCATCATGCTTTCAGCTTCTATCAGTCACTGAAGTTATGGCACACATGACATCATTGTGTTGTAATTACTGTATAGGGGGAGTAGCTCGATAAGATCAGCATGTGTACATTAATAACAGTCCCTTCATGGCTTCACACTAAACTACATATGACTGCAAACAGACACATCTCAAGCTACTCTGTGTTTCCCATTCAATCCGGGAACCGAGGAGGAGGACTGATCATGTTTACAGCTCTCAGGTTGCGCTGTTGTCACGCTATACGTGTTTATGAGTGCACAGGTCTGGGCATGTTCTCCTGGGATTGTGGGAAGCAAGTCACAACTGTGAAACCTGGTGAAGTCATTACTGCACAATAATGACATTGCTCGGCAAACAAAAAGTCCTGATAAAGTCGCTAATTAAGGCACAGTGTACGTTTACTGAAATACTTGAATTTTGGGTACTTAAAGTCTAAATACACCGGTCAGGCATAACATTATGACCACTGACAGGTGAACTGAATATCACTGATTAACTCTTCATCACGGCACCTGTTAGTGGGTGGGATATATTAGGCAGCAAGTGAACACTTTTTCCTCAAAGTTGATGTGTTAGAAGCAGGAAAAAGGGGCAAGCGTAAGGATTTGAGCGAGTTTGACAAGGGCCAAATTGTGATGGCTAGACGACTGGGTCAGAGCATCTCCAAAACTGCAGCTCTTGTGGGGTGTTCCCGGTCTGCAGTGGTCAGTATCTATCAAAAGTGCTCCAAGGAAGGAACAGTGGTGAACCGGCCACAGGGTCATGGGCGGCCAAGGCTCATTGATGCACGTGGGGAGCGAAGGCTGGCCCGTGTGGTCCGATCAAACAGACGAGCTACTGGAGCTCAAATTGCTCAAGAAGTTTATTATGAAGTTGATTGTCATACTGTTATGCCTGATCGGTGTATATTTACATTACATAGTTTTGCACATAATAATAATTGAATCTGTGAACAATAAAAAAAAACTATAATATTTTAAACTGCTCAGCAGTTTAACCTCATCCGTCCCTCGGGTCATTTTGACCCGAAGTTAATTTTTGGAAAAAAAATAAAAAATTGAATGTTCATCAGAGTGAAGATTTTTATCGCACTTGACCAACGAATACACACACACAAATTTGACTGGATCCGATGAGTTTATGTGGTTGAAATAAAAGTAAACAAATCAGTCCCTTGCAGGTCAATTTGACCCCCTTAGGAATGAATGGAATGGTTCAGTACACATAGAAAAACCTAAAAACGCTCAAAATTAAAACTAAACTACCAAGAAATGATTGTATAATGTCTACATGTGCATCTGAATGCATACTGAAGAGATAAACTGTAGGACTGACTTCAGGACCCAGCAGAACAGCTCATCCGCTCCATATAGAGCTATAAGGCCATCAGTCATGAAATATCATGTTATATTATTATTATTTTTCCACAAGAGTTCGGCAGAGACACCCAGTGTATTCTGAGATGAATTAACTGGGCTATGCATGAAATGTTGAGTTATTTTGAATTTAAGTTGAAAGAATGTGCTTAAATTATATTATTTATTGATCAAATCTAGTGATTTATAGGTAAATAAAATAAAAAAAATAATTTAAAAGAAACGACTAAAAATTTGCATTAAAAAATATTATAAAAATTTAATTATATAAGCTTTCTGGACCAAAAAAGCTTTTTGACCTGCAAGGGACTTAAATCATATTGTTATATTTTTTTGTTATATGTTTATCTTGAGATATTGAGGGAGGGACACTAATCTCTGATAAGAGGCCGATTGCTTGACTTTTACACAGCAGTGAAATGCAGATGAATGAGATATGACCGGTGTGTGAAAATACCTTTCACAAGTCAACACCTCAGCTTTAGACAATTTAATATACGATACTTGTATTATTTTGCCCATTTGATTTGATATCACTGGTGGGAGATAAACAATAAGAGAGAGGCGGGCAGCTCGGGATTCGAAGGTCGACGTCAAAACATCATAACGCAACATGACCCACAACAAACACTAAGTTCACTGCAAGAGCAGCAAGATCAGTTATCTGCATCATGTGTGATGTTTATGATCGCTCATAATCTTGGTTCATAGGGCAGCAATCTCAGTAATTCTTCACTAGTTCATGTGGGCCACAGGGTATGTTTCTCGTCCAGCGCCTACCTGGCATAAAGTTGGCTGCTGGATGTTTGATATTCGCGAATTTAGGGACCGTCTCTAAAATTACATACGACATTGGTATACGCGTTTCTAACTTCAATAGACCAATTATATGTTTGTAAACATACAGGATGCGCGCGCAGCTAGGTTGCAGAAAACCCAGGAGAGATAGCGTTTACGTATAGAAAATTACATGGATACGGTACAAAATCGTTAGATTTAAAAAGATTATAGATTATTTATAGATATATATTTATAGATGTCTAATTATAGATAATTAGATGTTATTTTATTTTAAAAATGTTGTCCGCATATTACAATAGTTTTTTCACCCATCGATAAGGAGTGTTATTCAACGAAATTACCGTTAGTGAGTGGACTCTTACAGGTCCGTTTGCCGTACCATCTTGTCAATGGGTAAACGATGAAACGAAATGGCCAAGCATCCAGTGGAAAACGTGCATACCACGGGGAAAAACGCTGCATATACTGTCAAATAGATATTTTTAATATTTATTTTTTTGTCAATCTATTGAAAGTCTAGGCAATCAAAAATTTCTTCTGAAAAGATAACTTTATTTGATAAAGCTTTTAAGCTTTTTTTTTTTTTTTCACATATAGGCTAAATGATCAATTACCATTACAATTATCTCACAAATATTTGATAACTCAATGTATTTTTACAGTGGGGTAATTTTGTTGCAATAGCTCACACACAGCACAAGGACGCTTGGTTTCAAATGGTAAATTAGATTTAAAAAGACAAGTAAACAGTAATAAAATAAGAACAAATAAACAAATTACTAACAATAGCACAAATAAATACAATAGAATAAAGATACAAATGAAATAGACTGCTTTATTTTTCAGGTAGGTCTAACAGTATTCAGGCAAGAAACTGAATTAAAAAAACAAAGTAATCAAATTTAAAATAACATTGGATAATCTTCATTGTAAAAAAATTAAATACAGATGAATCCATTAAAGTTACACAAGTTAATGAGTCAAGAGCAGTAAGTGATCGTTTGTCTTTTTGTAGTTTGAATAACATTAACAATATTCGGCTGCTGTCCCTTTAAGACCTGACGCACGCATGGATCCAAAACACTGTTGCTGTTACACATTCTTCCTGAACTGTTTAAGACTGTGTTTACGTTAATACTCACCAAGATGGGCATTGTGACATTATTTTTGAGTGTATTTGACCATTAATAAGCTGGGGAAAGGAGCTCATTATTCAATATATATATCAAACATGCTTATTTGTTTTACGCATTTTATTTCTGTCAGCTGGCCACAGAATAAAAAAAATTAAAAGATAATTGCAACTTTTTATCTCACAATTGTGACTTTTTTTTTTTTTTTTTTTACAAATCGCAATTGTTACTTTTTTTTCCTCAGAATTGTGTACAAAGTCAGAGTTGCAATTTGATATCTCAAAATTCTGACTTTATAACACGCAATTCTGAGAAAGGGAGTCAGAATTGCAAGAAAAAAGTCAGAATTGTGAGATAAAATGATGCAATTTTTTTATTATTTTTTTCTTCTATGGCGGAAACAAGCTTCCATTATAGAGAAGTGCCTTGTTGACTCAACTAATATTTTTGGTAAATGAGTGCATATTTTTCTTTGCCTAGATTGCTGTCAAAACTGATTTGACAGTTTATTTTAATATCAAAAATCAAAAAGGTGTGCATCATACCTGACACCTACATACCAAACACTTTACAGTTGGTTTTATGACTGTAAGTTATTCTTTTCAAATGCTGTTGAAGTTAGAAGCGTGTATGCCAATGTCGTTTGTAACTTTAGAGACGGTCCCTAAATGTGCTAATATTGTCAAGCACTAACAGCGGTCTCCTTCCACAGACACTGTATTGACAAAAACTGTGTTCTTTGTCTGGTGTATCGGTTTAGAAAGATAGTGGAGATATGTATTTGTACAGATGGAGATGAAGACTTTGGAAGTCAAAAAGCGACGAGATCAGTGAATGAGGGAATAACTGTGAATAAACGGTGAAGATCGATTCATCCGCGGCAGCAGAGGCGCTGTGACCGCATCACCCCCGCGGAAGAGCGAGTCCTCGCGGCTGGTGCGTGTTTTCTCTGTTTTCTCTCTTTATTATGTTCTAATATGATTGATTGATGTTCTTATCACTTTAGTGTTGTAATGAATTTAAACTAAGCGCTTCATGCAGCATCTCGCTTTTTTGTTCCTGGCGGTTTCATTCACAGCTTCGGGAGAAACAGGCAGAAGTCTTGAGACTATCATTTTAAATTTCTTACACATATTAACTTGTTAAATCCAGCGACTGAACGTAAATGTGTTAAATGAAGAAGACAGTACTGTAAGCGAGACCGGGGCTAGTTGTCACAGACAGAAACTATGAGGATTGAGTCAAAACTGAAGCATTTCAAACACGTTTGTGCGAATTAGTCTGTTAATGTACGTACAGTTTCATGTAACAAGTGGACATATGACACACTGACACATTTAGACAGGAGTCATTTATTTATGTAACGAAGGTACATTTTAACAGAAAGGTTAAACTTTGTTTCTTAAGGGTATTTCCCCCCTAAAAGTCACGTGACAAGCCCAGCTAACAGGGAACTCTCTGTAAATGTTAAGATAAAATGTTCTAAAAATAACGTTTATAGAACGTTCTTACAACGTTATTGATATTTGTTCTCATAATGTTTAGAGAAAACAACGTTTGATGTTGTTTTTACATGAAAACGTTCTCATAATGTTGAGAGAAAATGTTCTTAGAGCAACATGATGTTATTGATGAACGTTAACATTCTTAGAATATTACACATAAATGTTCAAATATGAGTAAATATAAGGTTATGAGAATGTTAATGTAACCTTTTACACTGGGTTAGTTCACCCAAAAATGAAAATTATCCCATAATTTACTGAAGTCATCCTAGGTGTGTATGACATTCTTCTTTCAGACGAATACAATCAGAGTTATATTAAAAATATCCTGGCTCTTCCAAGCTTTATAATGGCAGTGAATGGAGGACGAGTTTTTGGAGCCCAAAAAAGTGCATCTATCCATCATAACAGTGATCCATACGGCTCCAGGGGTTAATAAAGGCCTTCTGAAGCCAAGAACAATATCCATATTTATAACTTTATACACTATAATCACTGGCTTTCGGTAACAGCCATACGTGAGTCAAGTTCCGGCTGAAGAGTGACCTCTGACCCGACGCATGACGGGTGACATCTGACCCGATGCATGACGAGTGACCTCTGACCCAACTCATGACGTATTTAAGAACGCGCAAGCACAGAGGATAGAGCAAAACAAAACACACGAATTAGAATCTAAAAGGATCATTTTTAAAGAGAAATGTGGGAGGGGCTCATGCGTCGGGTCAGAGGTTGTTTGTCAGGTCAGAGGTCGTCTACTCTCACCTGAGCTTATGCTACTCCTACGCCATGCGTCGGGTCAGAGGTCACTCTTCCACCGGAACTAGACTAGCGTACGGCCGTTACTGGAAGCCCGTGATTATAGTGTATAAAGTTATATATTTTTCTTCTCTTCAGAAGGCCTTTATTAATCCCTGGAGCTGCATGCACTTTTATAATGGATGGATGCACTTTTTTGGCCTGCAAAATCTGTTACCATTGGGGTTGCAAAGGGGCAGAAAGTTTCCGGTAAATTTCAATCGGAACTTAATCTGGGGAAATTTTGAAAATATTCCAATTTGGAAACTTAATAGGAATTTATGGGAATTAATTGGAAATTTTGGTAAATTTATATAAACTATCATATACAAGCAAAAATATAAAACATTTTTTGTTTATTTTGTGTTTTTTTTGTTGGATTTTGTTGCATATTGATATGTTTTCCAATTAATTACTTCTAATTTAGTAAATATGTAAAATAAATATATATTTTTTTATTGCAGCAATTGTTATGCATGTGTTATTTGTTTCAGTGTCACATGCTCCTTCAGAAATCATTCTATGTAACCCTGATTGTGTTCAGCTGAAAGAAGAATGTCATATACACCAGGATGGCTTGAGGGGGAGTAAATCATGGGATAATTTTCATTTTTGGGTGAACTATCCCTTTAAATAATATTCTAACATTTTATAAACATTGCACATCACTTCCCACACATCACTTCTGTTTTTTATGTTTACCGCACTTCTGTGGTGGACTGGCAGTGTAGGGTTAGCACTGGTTAGGTGGCAGGTTAAGTCCTCTGCGGACTGGGTTGAACTGGTTTTCGTTGTGTCTGTTAAGTGGCGGCAGGACCGGGGTCACGTGACCACTCTGAAGACCAGCTGAAGACGGACGGACACAGAGAAGCTGCTCACACAAAGGTCAGACATCTGTGCTATTATCATCATTATTATTGCAAAGAAGAAACAGCACTGCGATTGACTTGTTGGATGTGTCAGTATAGTAGGAAATAGTCAATTAAAAGATTGAGCAGAAGTAGGGGGTTTGACTATATGGGAGTGTAAATTAGTCCAACATAAACAGCACTGTGGTGTCTTCAATCAGGCCAGAGTGCTAGGGCGAGCTAGGGAATTACTTCATACTTTATTTAGGTATGAAATTCACATGAAAAATTAGGCGTTTGTTCTTTTTCAGCACCATCATGGTGAGAACGTATAAAAGGAAGACGAACCGAGCGAGTACGGCGCCGGAGACCATGCTGAAGGCCGTTCGGCAGGTGCTGGTGTTCAAGAAGACCATCCGAGGAGCTGCGGAGGAGTTCGGGATCAACTATCGCACGCTCGCACGCTACTGCACCAAAATCCCCCGGGAGGAGGTGGAGGGGAGCGCGGAGCATCCCAGCTGCACGGTGGGCTTCATCGGAGCGAGACAGGTCTTCAGTCCGGAGCTGGAGGCGGAGCTGGTCTCCTACGTGCTAATGGCCTCCGACGTTTATCACACGCTCCCGCCGAAGGCCATCCGCAAACTCTCGTACCAACTGGCCAAGGGCCAATCGCTGCCAATGCCTCCATCCTGGAGGGAGAACAAACAGGCCAGCGCCGACTGGTTCGCTGCGTTTTTAAAGCGACACCCGCTGTTGTCCGTCAGGACGCCTGAGCCGGCGAGTCTAGCGAGCGTCTTTAACAAAGACATGTTTTATGTGAAGCTGAAGGCGCTGATGGAGCGGCACAGTTTCAAACCGGAGGACATCTGGATCATGGACGAAATGGGAATCACGACGGCCCAGAGGCCGGATCGAGTGGTGGCCAGGAAGCAAACGGGATCTGTGACGTCTCCTGACCGCGGGCCCCTGGTGAGCGTCTCCTGCGCCGTCTCGGCCAGCGGCAACGTGATCCCGCCCTATTTCGTCTTCCCTCGGGTGCAGTTTAGGGAGCACTTCCTCACGGGCGCGCCCACTGGAAGCTCCGGAGGCGCTCACATCAGCGGATGGATGCGCGAGGAGCAGTTCGTCGACTTCTTACAGCATTTCGTGAGACAGACCCAATGCTCCCCGCAGAGACCCTGCCTCCTGCTCCTGGACATCCACGTGTCGCACCTGTCCATCGACGGCCTCAACTTCGGCAAAGCCAACGGCGTGGTGGCGCTGTCCTTCCCGCCGCACCTGGAACACTCGGTTTGCGGCCCGTTCAAGAAGTGCATCAACGCGGCCATCGACAGCTGGATGCTGGGAAGCCCGGGGAGGAGCGTCACCATCCATCATATTCCGGGAATCGTGGCGACGGCGCTGCCCCAGGCGGCCACTGCGGACAACATCACGGCAGGGTTCAAAGCTTGTGGGATTTTCCCCCTCAACCCAAACTCTTCTGACCAACCGGGTTTCATTACGGACTGTCCGGTCGCTCCTGCGTCCAACGGCTCAGACTCGACCCGTGATGCTCCCGATCCCTTGTGTCCTTCCCCAGACCCGCTGACCGCACACTGCGACCCAAAACCCACACTGGAGACGGACGGCTGCCGCCTCGACTGGCTCGCCTGCGATTAAACAAGAAAAGCAGGACCTTTCTGCCTCGATCTCAAACATTAACTCTACTTACGCCAGTGACCAGAATCTGTTTGTCTTTTATAGTCACACACACTCTTTTTATACAGTTTCGTTCAAATCAGTAAGGTTTTTGGTTACTTTTTCCATTGTTGCTGTTTCATGAATTGTTTCACAGCTGTATTACGGTGTAAATTATTGCTGACAGTAATTAAATCTGACACATTTTACATGCATACATTGTGGAAGGTGAATTTTTTGTTACTCTAGAAAGTGTTCTTCTCTAGTCACTGACGTTAAACAGAAGCTGCGGTTGTGACAACATGCCCCACTAAAGTTTGGAATAATTAAGATTTGTTAAAGTGTTTAAAAAAGTCTCTTCTGCTCACCAAGGCTGCATTTATTTGATGAAAAATACAGTAAAAACAGTGAAATATTATTCCAGTGTAAAACAGTGAATATATATTAAAGTGTAATTCAGAAGCTGAATTTTCAGCATTATTACTCTGGTCTTCAGGGTCACATGATCCTTCAGAAATCATTCTAATATGATGATTTGATGCTCAACAAACATTCATGATTATTATCAGTGTTGAAAACAGTTCATATTTGTGTGGAAACTGAAATTTTATTTTTCAGGATTCTTTGATGAATAGAAAGTTCAAAAGAACAGCATTTCTTTAAAATAGAAAGTCATTTTATTTCTTAACAGATCATTTCTGTGTAGTTCTGCTCTCATTTGAGTTTGATCAGTCCATTATAAATGTGTCTTGTAATAATGATGATGTGTTTGTCTTCAGATGTTGACCATGAAAGTGCAGATGGATGTGATCTGCTGTAAATCAGTAGGAACTGATCTGTCCATGCTGGATATTGAGGATTTCATCAGTGAAATCTGTCAGCTGAAGAAGGAGGTGGTGTCCCTGGAGGCAAAGCTGAGAGAAAGAGGAGACAAACCCAACAGAGAGGTTTGAGCGGCTCATTATTTCATCCTTCACTTCAATCTTTAACTGCTAATTAGGTTCCCAAGTTGCAGACTTTAGTTTAAACTCTTGCTGCTACAATAATCATATTGAATCAAAGAAATTATGCTAATTAACCAACTCTAGATTGGTGTTTACAGTAAGAAAGTGTATCTCAGCAAGTTGAGACAACATATTTACAGACCCGTCTCTTTTTCCACATTCAGTCCATTAAAACTCCTTTATTCATTGTACAAAAAAATGTTTATATATTTACTGATCAATGATGCTAATATGGATAGATTGTTTTTATTTGACTTAATATCTTATTTTTGAATATGCTTATTAAATGTTACTTATTAAATGTATAGTACAGGTCATTGAGTGATTGTGTTTCTCAGAATCTCTTCTGCAACATTTTAATTGGAAGCCTAGTTTACGTGGTTATAAAATAAAACCAAAAAATAACCTGTAGGAAACGTTGTGTGTAAGTTATTTTTAGGTTGTAAATCTAAAACCAAACATTAATCAAGTCACCTTTATTTATATAGCGCTTTTTACAATGGCAATTGTTTCAAAGCAGCTTCACAGTGGTAACAGGAAAATAATGCAACAGAATTTGATTCGGCTGTACAGCCGCTCTGGAGAAAACGGTGATGTCATCAGCTCATTTCAATTATCATATAGTGTCAATGCGGGCAGATCAGTAATATAGTTGAAATTTAAGTGTCCCCAACTGAGCAAGCCAAAAGCCAAAGGCGACGGTGGCAAGGAACCAAAACTCCTTCAGGGCCAGAATGGAGAAAAAAACCTTGGGAGAAACCAGGCTCAGTCGGGGTGCCAGTTCTCCTCTGGCCGACGAACAAATAGTGTATGATTATGATTCTGGCAACATTACAGGTCAGAAGTCATATTAGATAAATAGATATTCGTAGGATTATTCGAAAGATTGGAGTCGTCACGCCGGGGACGGGTTTAATGAGGATGTTGTGTCGATGCAGCATTTACAGGGGGGAGTTTAATTGACACTATTGTCTCTACAGACACTTCAGGGATATGGTCGTCATGTCCAGGCTAAGGTCCACCATCTGGTCTGGATTCGGCCGACTGCAGTAAACCTCGGGATAAACAGAGAGACTAACATTAGCGTAGATGCCATTCTTCTTATGATGTAACGAGTACATCAGGTGTTATGGGAAGTGTTCCCGGTTCCGGCTGACCTAGTTAATGCAGCCTAAAACAATCATTTAACTGATTTGAATAATAGAAATTAAAAATGTTTTATGTGTATGCCATAGTAAAGAGATGTGTTTTTAGTCTAGATTTAAACTGACAGAGTGTGTCTGCTTCCCGAACAATGCTAGGAAGACTGTTCCAGAGTTTAGGTGCTAAATAGGAAAAGGATCGACCGCCTGCAGTTGATTTTGATATTCTAGGTATTATCAACTGGCCAGAATTTTGAGACCGCAATAGACGTGATGGAGTATAATGCGTTAAGAGCTCGCTCAAGTACTGGGGAGCTAAACCATTTAGTGCTTTGTAAGTAATCAGCAAGATTTTAAAATGTATACGATGTTTAATAGGGAGCCAATGCAGTGTTGCCAGAAGCGGGCTAATATGGTCATACTTCCTGGTTCTAGTAAGAACTGGAGCTTCTGCATTTTGGACAAGCTGCAGTTTATTTATTAAGCGAGCAGGGCAGCCACCCAGTAGAGCATTACAATAATCTAGCCTTGAGGTCATGAACGCATGAACTAACTGTTCAGCATTTTGCATTGAAAGCATGTGCCGTAATTTAGATATATTTTTAAGATGGTAGAATGCAGTTTTACAGATGCTAGAAACGTGGCTTTCAAATGAGAGATTGGTATCAAAGAGCACACCCAGGTTCCTAACTGACGACGAGGACTTGACAGAGCAGCCATCGAGTGTTAGACAGTATTCTAGGTTACTACTTGTGGAGTTTTTTTGTCCAATGATTAAAAATTCAGTTTTTTCTGAATTAAATTGCAGGAAATTACTAGTCATCCAATTTTTTATATCAGCTATGCATTCTGTTAATCTTGTGAATTGGTAAGTTTCGTCAGGGCGTGAAGAAATATAGAGCTGAGTATCGTCAGCATAACAATGAAAATTAACGCCATGCTTCCTAATGATATCTCCCAGTGGTAGCATGTACAGGGTGAAAAGCAACGGTCCTAGCACTGAGCCCTGCGGTACTCCATACTGAACTTGTGTTCGGTGTGACATCTCTTCATTTACTGCTACAAACTGATAACGGTCAGATAAGTATGATTTAAACCATGCCAATGAAATTCCACTAATGCCAACATAATTTTCGAGTCTATTCAAAAGAATGTTGTGGTCGATAGTATCGAATGCAGCGCTAAGATCGAGTAACACTAACAGAGAGATACAACCACGATCGGATGATAAGAATAAATCATTTGTAACTCTAATGAGAGCAGTCTCAGTACTATGATACGGTCTAAATCCTGACTGGAAATCCTCACAGATACCATTTCTTTCTAAAAAGGAGCATAATTGTGAGGACACTGCCTTTTCTAGTATTTTTGACAGAAAGGGTAGATTTGAGATTGGCCTGTAATTGACTAATTCTGTAGGATCAAGTTGCGGTTTTTTAATAAGTGGTTTAATAATAGCCAACTTTAAAGTTTTCGGTACATATCCTAATGTCAAGGATGAATTAATGATATTAAGAAGAGGATCTATGACCTCTGGAAGCATCTCTTTTAGTAGTTTAGTTGGTATGGGGTCGAGCATACATGTTGTTGATTTTGATGATTTAACGAGTTTAGCCAATTCTTCTTCTCCTATAGCAGTGAATGAATGTAATTTTTCCTAAGTGACACTACAATGCACTGTCTGATGTGATACTGTAGTAGACGGCTGCATGGTTATAATTTTTTTCCTAATATTATCAATCTTACAAGTAAAGAAGTTCATAAAGTCATTACTGCTGTGCTGTTTACAAACATCAGAAGGTGAAGCTTTATCTTTGGTTAATTTAGCCACTGTATCGAATAAATACCTAGGGTTGTGTTTGTTTTCTTCTAAGAGAGTCGAGAAATAAGCAGATCTAGCAGTTTTTAGGGCCTTTCTGTATGCAATCATGCTCTCTTTCCACGAAATGCGAAAAACTTCTAGTTTTGTTTTCTTCCAGCTGCGCTCCATTTTTCTGGCTGCTGTTTTAAGGGCCCGGGTGTGCTCGTTGTACCACGGCGTTGGACTATTTTCTTTAATCTTCTTTAAGTGCCAGGGAGCAACTGTGTCTAAAATGCTGGAAAAGAGAGAGTCAATAGTTTCTGTTGCAACATCGAGTTCCTCTAGGCTATCTGGGATGCTGAGGAGATGAAACTGATGAGGAAGATTATCTACAAAGCAATCTTTAGTCGCAGCAGTGATAGTTCTGCCATATTTGAAGCGAGGGGACGGCTTTACAGCCTTTGCTAAATTAAGTGTACATGATACTAGGTAATGATCTGAGATGTCATCGCTCTGCTGCAGAATTTCAATGGTATCAACATTTATTCCATGTAACAATATTAGGTCTAAAGTATGATTACGGCGATGAGTGGGTCCTGACACGTGTTGCCTTACTCCAATAGAGTTTAGAATGTCTCTAAATGCCAATCCCAATGCGTCTTTTTCATTGTCTACATGGATATTAAAATCACCAACAATTAGGACTTTATCTGCAGCCAGTACTAAATCTGATAGAAAATCAGCAAATTCTCTGGTAAAGTCTGTATGGTGCCCTGGTGGCCTGTATACAGTAGCCAGCACAAATGTCAAACGGGATTTATCAATTTCACTACATAACAATACATAAAGCACCAAAACTTCAAAGGAATTATATTTGAAACTAGACTTCTGAGTAATACCGAAGATATTATTATAAATTACAGCAACACCTCCCCCTTTACCTTTCAGACGCGGCTCGTGTTTATAACAATAATCTTGGGGGGTGGACTCATTTAAAGTAATGTAATCGTCAGGTTTTAGCCAGGTTTCTGTCAAACACAGCACATCTAGGTTATGATCTGTAATCATATCATTAACAATAAGCGCTTTTGAGGAAAGGGATCGAATATTCAGCAGCCCGAGCTTTATCATTTGATCATCTGTATTATATCTGTTGTTTATTTGTTGGACATCAATTAAATTTTTACCGTTGAATGGTTTTGATGGTTTTTTGTATTTACTAATTCGTGGAACAGACACAGTCTCTATGTGATAATATCTAGGTGAAAGAGTCTCTATGTGCTGGGATTTATCTGACTTCTGTGACGTGAGACAGCTAGCAGGCGGTCGGGTAAGCCAGTCCGTCTGCTTCCTGACCTGGGCCCCAGTTAGTCAAGGTTTAGCTCTAAGACTATGTGCCAAATTACTAGAGAGAAGAGCGGCACCATCCCAGGAAGGATGAATACCATCTTTTTTCAACAGGTCAGGTCTGCACCAAAAGCTTTTCCAATTGTCTATGAACCGTATGTTATTCTGCGGACACCACTTAGACAACCAGCCATTGAGTGATGATAGTCTGCTAAGTATCTCATCACTCCTTTTAACGGGGAGGGGACCAGAGCAAAAAACGTCATCTGCCATCGTACTTGCGAGTTTACACACCTCTTTAATGTTAATTTTGGTGATCTCCGACTGGCGAAGTCGAACATCGTTTGTGCCGACGTGAATAATAATCTTAGAGAATTTATGATTAGCATTAGCCAGCACTTTTAAATTTGCTTTGATGTCAGGCGCTCTGGCTCCCGGTAAACATGTGACTATGGTGGCTGGTGTCTCTATTTTCACGTTCCGTGTAATAGAATCGCCAATAACTAGGGCACTTTCAACAGGATTCTCAGTGGGTGCATCACTGAGTGGGGAGAACCTGTTTGATGTTCTAATCGGAACGGAAGAGTGGTTTTTTGATCCGCGACTATGCCGTCTCACCGTCACCCAGTTGCCCTGCTGCACGGGCTCTACAGCCGGAACCGAACAATGTACAGAGTTCACTAAGCTATTCGCATCCAAATCAGTGTCTAAAGCTGTTACATTCTCACTACTCTCAAATAAAGTCTGGATGCGTGTCTCTAATTCTGAAATCTTCTCCGTCAGCCTGACTATCTCCTTACATTTATCACATGTGAAGCCCTGTTCGCCAACGGAGAAAGATATACTAAACATGAAACATGCAGTGCAAGTGACAATGACAGGAGAAGAAGACATGGCTTACCGTATTTGTTGATCAATCCAACTCACCACAGTTGTTTAATGAACTCAGAAAACAAGAGACCCGAGTGCAGAGATGGCAAGCTAACAGGCTAGCGAAATGCTAACGCGTGATAGTGATTTAGATTAAAAGCTAGCGGTGTCAGATTTAATGTGGTAGGCAATATTAGACAATATATGGTGATGGGTAAATTATATTTAGCAGTTTAAACAACAGGGAATGATATCAAATAAAGATTCAAAAGCAAGCAGAGCACACGCGAGCACAGCAGTCAGAAGGACAAACAGGAGGCAGACAGGAGCAATCGATCAACAACCGTACAGTCCAATATTATTAGTATTCTGTCCAATATGCAGGAAACGTTCTGTGTAAGTTATTTTTAGGTTGTAAGTCTATAGGAAACGTTCTGTGTAAGTTATTTTTAGGTTGTAAGTCTATAGGAAACGTTCTGTGTAAGTTATTTTTAGGTTGTAAGTCTATAGGAAACGTTCTGTGTAAGTTATTTATAGGTTGTAAGTCTAAAACCAAAAATGAACCTGTAGGAAATATAGTGTGTAAGTTATTTTTAGTTCGTAGACAATGGACAATTAACCTGTAAAATTAGAACCTAAAAATTAGAGAATTAGAGAATGTTCTGTGTTCTATTTAGGTCACCCCCCCCCACCCCACCCCACCAAAAAAAAATTTTTTTACAAAAAAAAAAATTTACAAAAAGAGAACACTCCCAGAACTTACTTACTTAGGGGAACGTTCTGTGTCTCCTGGGTAAATGTATATGGGGATGATTGAGTGATTGTGTTTTTCAGGATCTGGAGAAGGTTTCAGTGTGTGTGACTGATGGGACAGAAGCTCAGGATTCGGCCTGGAGATCCAGAGACACACAGGACTCAGAGCTCAGCCTCACTTTACTGTGTTATACTGACACTCAGGATCATGGATCCGCTGATCAAACCTCTGACTGTAACGCTAGAGAACCGCAGATGCTGCAGATGCCGCTGAAGGTGTGCTCCGTCAAACTGGTGGACTGCAGGAACCTGATAGAGAGCAGAGGAGACGAAACCACACCAGAGGAACAACAAGAGAGCCATGAGGAGGAGGAGGATGATGATGAGGATGAAGATGGAGGTAATGATATAGAGAGCAGAGGAGAACAAACCACAGGAGAGGAGCAACAAAAGAGACATGAGGATGATGGGAATGATGAGGATGAGTTTCCTCCTGCAGGTGTGTTTCTTCCTTTCTTTCTGCCTTTTGTTGTTTTTCATGACACTTGAATGTCATTCAGCAGCGACTCTGCGGGATCAGATTTGAGATTGTATTGAATATTTAACATAATGGCAAATGATAGTAGGGCTGAATGATTTACGGGAAAAATATGATATTTCAGTTGTGATTTAAAATGCATTTTTAAGAGCTCCAGGTTTGTTGTTCTTGTTTGTAGGGCTGCAATTTAGCCAAAATTGATTATAGATTATAATATTTATTAGATATTTTTTTCATAAATTATGATTATGAATAATAAGCAGTGTTGGGGAAAGTTACTTTGAAAAGTAATGCATTACAATATTGCGTTACTCCCTTAAAAAGTAACTAATTTCGTTACTTAATAACTTTTTAAGAAAAGTAATGCGCTATGTTACTTTTGCGTTAATTTTTCCCACCTGGGCTGAGCTTTTTTTATAACAAAAAATTCTATTTTTGTGCAAATGTAAAGACCCTTTCACACCAAAATTGAAATAATATGCCTCAAGCTGAGATAAAAATGCAAATTCACGCAAACAAACCTTTCAGCTGTGCTGCCGTTCTGGATAACGGAAGAGTAGGACGCAGGAGAAAACCGTTTAACACTTACTTAACACTTACACCATCATCATTTTTGCTCATAGTTTAACTGAATCATCGAAGGTCAGCAGCAAGACATTGGTCAATAAAGTGAGATTAAATGCATAAAAATATTTGTTTTATTTCATATTTAATTATTGGAGGTTTGCATAGTATTCTGATTTTGCATTTGACTGAATCTTTTTTGTTCAAGTGAGATGAATAAATGCTCACATTTAGTCTAGAACTACAGTAACCTGTTCACACACAACGCCTCTGAACTTACTCTCGATTTTTCTCAACATGGGGGACAGGAGAGCTGTCAGTCAAATAAATGTGAAAAAGTAACTTGCGTTATTTTAACTCAGATATTTTGTTGTAAATTTTAAAAGTAATGCGTTACTTAACTAGTTACTTGAAAAAGTAATCTGATTATGTAACTCAAGTTACTTGTTATGCGTTTCCCCCCAACACTGATAATAAGAATTATTGGTAACACTTTACAACAGGACACATTTGTTAAGCATTAACATGAACTAACTATGAGCAATATACTTACAGCATTTATCAACCTTTGTCAATGTAAAAATGTTAGCAAACTGTTAACAAATACAATGTTTGATCTTGAAATTAACATTGATTAATAAATACTGTAGAAGTATTTATGATTGTTAGTATATGTTGACTATTGTAGTTAACTAATGTTAACAAATGATCCCTTATTGGAAAGTGCTACCGGATTATTATTGTTATTAATGAATGATAAAAATTTGCAGTTGTAATAATACTATTATACTGTAAAAGTGCATTATAAAGGTGGTGAAATTGGTCATCAGTATGTTTGTTTAATTAACTTACAGGCTTTGTGATTGATAATATTGCGATTGATATCTACAAATTAGGAATTCGTACGCTTGTTTGAGTAAATCATGGCCACGTTGTAATCATTTGTTTCCATTTGTTTTAGTTAAAGCAAAACGAGGGAACAAAGTCATGGTACAATATATATTTTTGTCTGCATGTTATGTCCGGAGCTCCGAAGTTAGCTTGATATACAGTGGGGAGAACAAGTATTTGATACACTGCCGATTTTGCAGGTTTTCCTACTTACAAAGCATGTAGAGGTCTGTAATTTTTACCAATAAAATGCAAATTAATTACTTAAAAATCATACAATGTGATTTTCTGGATTTTTGTTTTAGATTCCGTCTCTCACAGTTGAAGAGTACCTATGATAAAAATTACAGACTTCTACATGCTTTGTAAGTGGGCAAACCTGCAAAATCGGCAGTGTATCAAATACTTGTTCTCCCCACTGTATACACAATTTATGATACTCTACATTTCATTACAGTTGGACATTTTATTACCATTTTGTTCCTTTCAGATGAGAACGACGGTTCATTGTCTGATGGAGATAAAGAAACGGCCTCGAATTCAAAAGATCAGCCGACGGCCAAGAGTTTTTCCTGCGTCACCTGTGGGAAAACATTGAGCTCACAGGGACATTTGGCGAGACACGAGAGAAGACACATCGAACAGAAAGACTGCAAGAGATGCGGCCTCAGCTTTCCTTCCTCAGAAGAGAGGAGACGTCATTCAAAAGAGCACAGGGAGTTTCGCTGCCAACAGTGCGGGAAGGGGTTTTCCTTTTCTTTTAATCTAAAGGTTCACATGAAGACGCACACCGGCGAAAAGCCTTTCCACTGCGGCGAGTGCGACAAGTGTTTCCTCACCAAAGGGAATCTTGATTCTCACAAGCGAATCCACACGGGCGAAAAGCCACACAAGTGTCCTCACTGCGAGAAGAGCTTCAGTCACAAGGCTCTTCTGAAGAAGCATGTGCGCATTCACACCGGAGAGAGGCCGTACCAGTGCAGCGACTGTGGGAAAACCTTCACAAACTCAACGTCTCTGAAGGTACACCACAAAACACACACCAAGGAGAAGCCGTATCAGTGCAAACACTGCGAGAAACGGTTCCGGCAGATCTCTCATCTGACGTGCCACGAGAGGATTCACACCGGAGAGAGACCGTACCTGTGCTCCTCCTGCGGGAAGAGCTTCTCCGACCCGCGGCATTTCCGGATCCATCAGCAGCTGCACACGGGAGAAAAGCCTCACGACTGCTGCGTCTGCGGGAAGAGTTTCAGTCAGATCTCAAACCTACTGAAGCACCAGAGGATCCACACGGGAGAGCGGCCGTTCAAGTGCTCCCTGTGCGACAAGGCGTTCGCTCGATCGGACGTGCTGAAGGTCCATGAGCGAGTGCATACGGGAGAGAAACCCTACCAGTGCTCCGTCTGCAGCCAGAGGTTCGCTTATTTAGGGGGACTTCAGAGCCACCACAAGAAACACACGGAAGACCTTCCCTGAAATCATCAGCGGAGCTTCTGTCTTCCCTTACAGATTCACTCTTTATTCCTGGCATCAACATCCAGTTTGGTGGAAATCGTGCTTGTGTTGAGTATTTGATATTTTAATGACCATAAACCGTAGATTGACTGAGATTGTTTTCGATTTCTCAATGTAACTTTATAAAGCGACATGTAAACAAACAGAAAGGACACTGCTGTGTGAAATTAAAATATACTGAAAAAAGCAAGACTTTGAAATGAATATTCTGTCAGTCCAGTTATTCCTTAAAAAAAACACAGTTTTTACACTGTAAATCTTTAATGTTGGTAGATCCCCATGTTAAGGAAAATGTTCAAACGTTTAAAGTTATTTTCTCCCAAGGATGATGAATGTTTTAACGCACTCAAACAGAAATATTGAACCGGTTCACGAGTTTAAATAGCTTTGAATAAATGTATTCATTTCTTTAAGTTAAAAAAAATTCTTACTGACCCAAAACTTTTGAGCGGTAGTACAATGTTGCAAAAGCTTTCTATTTCAGATAAAAGCTGTTCTTTTGAACTTTATACTCATCAAAGAATAATGTTTTCAACACTGATAATAATCATAAATGCTTCATATGAGAATGATTTGTGAAGGATCATGTGACACTGAAGACTGGAGTAATGATGATAAATTCAGCTTTGATCACAGGAATAAATTACACTTTACTATATATTCACATAGAGAACAGCTGATCTACACTGGAGTAATATTTCACAATATTACTGTTTTTTGTTGTTGTATTTTTAATAAAATAAATGCAGCCTTGGTGAGCAGAAGATACTTTTTTTAAAAAACATTAAAAACTCTTACCGTGTGTAGAATTTAATGTAGAATTAATTTGCATAGTTAAGACATGTATTGATTTGGATGTAATGAGTCATTTGCATAAAATGCAGACGACATATCCATTGAGGCCATGTTTTCTAATAGAGTCCCACATAAAGGTCCTTCAGCTCTCGAGCGCCCGATGAGCTCCGACTTTTCCCTTAGCTCTGAAAAGACGCTGAACGTTAGAGAAGAAAGGATCCATAAAGCATCATATATCACACGGTAAGTTCAGTCAGTCATCGTTTAATATCGTGTCATGTATAAGATCATATGAAACGCTACTATCAATCTGAAAAGAACAAAAACTCAAAGGATTGGATATCGAAAGTGAAAGTTTGATATCCGTCTGTTGATCTATGAAAATCTGAAATAAAGTCATTAAGGACACGTTATATAAAGCGATATTCCATCTCTATGATTTGACATCAGAATGTCGATGATTTTCTAATCGAAACTATAATGTAAAGCAAAACCGTAAATGTGTTTCCACTAAGGCTAATGTTTAGGCGAACTAACTAGTCGTCTGTTAAATCAGAAGAGAAATATAATTGAGTCATATTTATAAATATCATATTTATGTTTTCAGGGAACGTGCTGAAATGTCTTGAATACACTGTAAATCACTTCAAAGTGACATTAGACGGACTCAAACAACATCATCTGAACTAATTACATTGTGTTCATTACAGTATAAAGATGAATCATCATGTCTTTTCTCAGTATCTCCAGCAGGGGGAGTCAGAGATCTTCATCTCCAGATCCCAGCTGTGTGTCTCTGAAGAACAATCAATCCATGGATCCTACAGTGACAGATCCATGACCTCTGACCCCAGGTAAAATATTATAAAGCAGTACAGGAGACAATAGACAGACTCATACAACATCACAGATCAACTGAACCAATTATATTGTGTTAATTACAGTGTAAAAATGTGTATGAAGTATTAAAATCCATTTACTTATATATATATATATATTGGGCTTGACATTAGCTGTTTTGCTCACGAGCCACTGTGGCTACTACTAAGTTACTAGCCACGCAGCATTTTAACTGGCCAAAATTTTTGTTGGGAAATTTGTTGTCTATATGTAAATGACCACTGTACACATACAAATCAAGTCTACATGAAATGTAAAACATGACAGGCCATCAAATAGGTCTATTTAGCTCTGATAAGGTTGTGTGTAAAGCTCCTTAGCTCTTTCCCCGCCAGCGTTTTTTAAAAAAAAAAGTTGCCAGCCACCTCCAGGGTTTTTGATCATTTTCACAAAAATGTAATGGCCCATAGAATATTTTGTTGTATGAATATCTGAGCATGCAATATATCAAAAGAAAGAGCAGACCCTCTGCTTTTAAACAAAAAAAACAAAACAAAAACATTTTATTCTAGCTTCATGCATTCCTTTTTTATCAACACTTAAATATGGATAAGTTTCATAAAAAAAGCAACATTTTGAACAAAAAGCTGAGAAAATCACGTTTTTGTTAAAGACTACATGCAGATCAGATTCAGAACGATGATCAAACACAGATGGAGTCGATTGAGTCCATCAACACCCCAAAGCTTCACAGTCCAGGAGCTCGTCCTGGGTCGCCATTTCATTCAGTAACATTAGGCAGTTTTGATTTATATGATGTTTAATGTTGATGATCACGCTATTTTACGTATGCATCTGCTTATACGATCGCTTGTTTTTTTTGCGTCCTCTTCGCCTGTGTTTTGATCAGGAGATTCTGACTCATTCAGAAGATGCATAACAGCGCCCCCTAGCGTGTGACTTTTTACCAGCCAGTTTTTTTTTTGCCTCATAAAGGTGAAAAGCAGGAATTGCACAAACATTGTAAGAATACACATTTAAGTGCTATCAAGTTATTAACGAAATCAATATAAGTAATAATAACTCTTAGAATATAATTTTTAAAAAATCTTTTTATTCATTGATTTCTGGCCGTGTCACAGACAGTCATATACTGACTGCTGCTAATCTGAGTCCACAAAAAAGGAGCAGATGCACTCCTCTTCCTCCACCTCTGCTGCAGCTGCATCTTCCATGAGTTCTGGTCTCCTTGACCGTATGCTGCTGGCATGCCACCTCTCAACTGCTGGGCTAGGGTCAAAGTCTTTGATTGAGGGGGAGGACAGATGGACAAAGAGCAGGTCAGACAGTGTCTCACACTTGAGACTGGACCGCCAATCAGACTTCACCATCTTCATTACATTAAACCCACGCTCACAGTCTGCTGTTGATGCAGGCATGCATAACACCAGATCCACAAGGTCCAGGAAGTCAGGGCATGTCTCCCTCAGCATCCTGTTAACTTCAGTCCAGGTGATTTTCTCCAGTGTCTGTGGCTCCTTGTAGAGGCAGGACTTGATGATGGTCCACTGGTCTGCAATCAGATCGACATCAACTCCAGAAGAGATCAATATCGGCTTGAAGTGACTTGTGAGCCTGTCCACTTCTGAGTCACCAAAGTCTGAAATTAAATAAAAAGATTCTTTTGAAAGTTTGTCCTTTGAGATGCGGCTGGTTGTAAAGGAAAACAAAAGTGTGGAAGGTGTGGAGGGGAGCATGAGTATGGGAAATGTGAGGACGGGGCAGAGGTTAAATGTGCTAATTGTGGAGATGCACATAGTGTGGCTTATGGTGGGTGTGAAGTGAGGAAGAAGGCAGTAGAAGTACAACAGCTGAGAGCTAACAAGGACATATCCTATGCAGAAGCAGTAAAGTTAGTAGAAGAATCAATTTGGTGCATTGATTTTAATGCTCATAGTACTCTCTGGGGAGGGGAAAGGACGGATAGGAATGGTTTGATAGTAGAGGATTTGATGGATGCCTTGTTTTTTAGTGATGGGAGTGTCACGAGGGTTAACTGTAGTACAGGCAGTGGGTCGTGTTTAGACGTGACATTAGTGTCACAGTCCTTGGCAGGTATTTGTTTGTGGGAGGTTATGAATCAATCAACTGTTGGAAGTGATCATTACCCCATTTTATGTAGAGTAGGTAATGAAAGCAGGGTGGTATTAGAAGATATATCAGAAAGGTGGGTATTTGGAAAAGCAAAGGGAGATTAATTTAGAGAGATAAGTGAAACAAGTTTTAAAAATATAAATAGAGAGCAGGATGTAGAAATATTTAATGAAAATGTGAGAGAGGAGATAATTGGGGCTGCTAATCAGACAATTTTAAGAAAAGAAGCTATGAAAAGGCGGAAGTTAGTTCCGTGGTGGAACGATGAGTGCAGTGAAGCAATAAGGAAACGCAGTAAGGCTTTTAAGGTATTAAAAAACACAATTTCCAACATTTTATCAAATCAAATCAAATCAAATCACCTTTATTTATATTTTACAATGGCAATTGTTTCAAAGCAGCTTCACAGTGGTAACAGGAAAATAATGCAACGGAATTTGATTCGACTGTACAGCCGCTCTGGTGAAAATGGTGATGTCATCCAGCTCATTTCAATTATCATATAGTGTCAATGCGGGCAGATCAGTAATATAAAAGAATGCAAGCAGTGGTTCGAAAGACTATTAAAGAAAATAAAAGGAAGTATTGGAGAACATTTTGTGACTCAATAGGGAGAAGCACACCAATTAAACAAGTCTGGGGAATGATAAAGAAAATGAGTGGAGTAAGACGGGAGTGTGGGTACCCAGTATTGGAAAATGGGGGGGTGGTGGCTAGTAAAGATATAGAGAAAGCAGATGTGTTAGCTAAAGCATTGGTTGAGGTTCACAGTTCTAGAAATATGTCAGAAGAGGGGAAAAGGGGAAGACAAAAAACAAGTGAAGAAAATAAAGAATTTCTGGAAAGAGAAGAAGAGAGGAATTGAAACGGTCCATCTGTAAATCAGGATTAACTGCTCTGGGAAAAGATCAAATCTACTGTACCATGTTGGAACGTACAGTGGGGAGAACAAGTATTTGATACACTGCCGATTTTGCAGGTTTGCCCACTTACAAAGCATGTAGAAGTCTGTAATTTTTATCATAGGTACTCTTCAACTGTGAGTGACGGAATCTAAAACAAAAATCCACAAAATCACATTGTATGATTTTTAAGTAATTAATTTGCATTTTATTGCATGACATAAGTATTTGATACATCAGAAAAGCAGAACTTAATATTTGGTACAGAAACCTTTGTTTACAATTACAGAGATCATACGTTTCCTGTAGTTCTTGACCAGGTTTGCACACACTGCAGCAGGGATTTTGGCCCACTCCTCCATACAGACCTTCTCCAGATCCTTCAGGTTTCGGGGCTGTCACTGGGCAATACGGACTTTCAGCTCCCTCCAAAGATTTTCTATTGGGTTCAGGTCTGGAGACTGGCTAGGCCACTCCAGGACCTTGAGATGCTTCTTACGGAGCCACTCCTTAGTTGCCCTGGCTGTGTGTTTCGGGTCGTTGTCATGCTGGAAGACCCAGCCGCGACTCATCTTCAATGCTCTTACTGAGGGAAGGAGGTTGTTGGCCAAGATCTCGCAATACATGGCTCCATCCATCCACCCCTCAATACGGTGCAGTCGTCCTGTCCCCTTTGCAGAAAAGCATCCCCAAAGAATGATGTTTCCACCTCCATGCTTCACGGTTGGGATGGTGTTCTTGGGGTTGTACTCATCCTTCTTCTTCCTCCAAACACAGCGAGTGGAGTTTAGACCAAAAAGCTCTATTTTTGTCTCATCAGACCACATGACCTTCTCCCATTCCTCCTCTGGATCATCCAGATGGTCATTGGCAAACTTCAGACGGGCCTGGACATGCGCTGGCTTGAGCAGGGGGACCTTGCGTGCGCTGCAGGATTTTAATCCATGACGGCGTAGTGTGTTACTAATGGTTTTCTTTGAGACTGTGGTCCCAGCTCTCTTCAGGTCATTGACCAGGTCCTGCCATGTAGTTCTGGGCTGATCCCTCACCTTCCTCATGATCATTGATGCCCCACGAGGTGAGATCTTGCATGGTGCCCCAGACCGAGGGAGATTGACCGTCATCTTGAACTTCTTCCATTTTCTAATAATTGCGCCAACAGTTGTTGCCTTTTCACCAAGCTGCTTGCCTATTGTCCTGTAGCCCATCCCAGCCTTGTGCAGGTCTACAATTTTATCCCTGATGGCCTCTCTGGTCTTGGCCATTGTGGAGAGGTTGGAGTCTGTTTGATTGAGTGTGTGGACAGGTGTCTTTTATACAGGTAACGAGTTCAAACAGGTGCAGTTAATACAGGTAATGAGTGGAGAACAGGAGGGCTTCTTAAAGAAAAACTAACAGGTCTGTGAGAGCCGGAATTCTTACTGGTTGGTAGGTGATCAAATACTTATGTCATGCAATAAAATGCAAATTAATTATTTAAAAATCATAAAATTGTGATCTGGGAACTGGAGGAACTGTACAAAATTCCCCGAACCTCTGAACTCTTCTAGAGGGACAGATGACCACCCAACATAGCTTTACAAAATCCTGTGGGAAAAACTGATCATTTTATGAACTTTACTCCAGCCTAGTAAAACAATGTTCCGTTTAAGTCAGTAAAGCTGTTAAAGCTAAATTAAAATGTCATTGGACAAACTAGATTTGGGCTAAGCCCCGAATATTTACAATGTCTGGCTCCGCCCCTGGCAGATACATTAGTTAGTTTAAAGGAAAATCATTTTCATATACTGTTGTTTTTTCTTTTGTTTGCCAAATAACCGTATTTGTCCACCCCCCGGAAAAAAAGTTCAAGTGCAGGATTTTTTTTTGCTTTTAACCCCTGTATCTGCAACTTTACTTTAAAAGAGTTCAAAGTTGAAACTTTCTAGAGCACAGCATGTGTCGACCTCCTGCGTTCACACATGATTAAACAGAGTATACTTTGAAAGGCTACATGTTTGTCTGTACGCATACGCTAGCATGCACGTAAAAAAAGTATACTTTGGGCTTAACAGGAAACATACAGTTATGAACAAACGTTCTTCCAAAAACATTAATAGAATGTTTGTTCAAAGTTATCTGGTCTTTAATATTCTTAGAATGTTAACACAAAAAAACATTTGTACATCGTTCATGGAATGTTTTTTCTAAAATGTTTTAGTTGGACATCTAATGGTTTTTAACCATTACTGCAGAATGAATGTTCACTAAACAACAAATTGCGTTCCCATAATGTTTGTAAAATAACAAAATGTAATGTTCCCTTAACATTCACATAATCATGTAATGTTCTCAGCATTTCCATATACAGTCCTGAAGTCAGTCTTTGAAATGAGGAAGAGTCAGAGATCTTCATTTCCAGAACCCAGCTGTGTGTCTCTGGAGAGCAATCAATCCGCACATCTTCCTCCTAAATTCAGTGATGAAGCAGCCTCTGACCCCAGGTGATTATCAACATGTATTTGGTGATTTAACTGCTTATTACAACTGCAAAGCAGCTTTACAGAAGACAATAGTGTCATTATCCAGCTCAATTTGGTATAAGTTTTGTTTTCATTTGATAGTGTCAATGCAGTTCACTGTTCAAATCACTGAATATTGTGCCCCGGTTTCACAGACAAGGCTTAAGCCTAGTCCCAGACTAAAATGCCTGTTTGAGCTGTTTTAACTGAAAACAACCTGCACTGACAGATCTCTGAAAATGTCTATGCCATTATGTCTCAAGATTAACACCAGTAATGTTTTTTTCTTAAGCCTGTTTATAAAAGCTATTTAAATGTCCTAATTAAACTACGGCCTAATCCTGGATTAATCTGAGCCCTCTCTGTGAAACCGGGCCTAAGTGTATTTATACTTTAATGTACAAATGTTGCATATAACAGGAGTCTTTTAGACTGACACTTTTGTCTTAAATGTGTTGCTGTTCCTTGCATGTTTTATTCAAAAATGCTTTATTTGTGTATTTTGTTACCAATCAGAGATGATCAGACTGGAGACCAGGATTTTCCTCAACCAGTGAATGATGAACTACAGAGAGTCAAAGACCAGCACAAAACCAGCATGAAGAACAAGTATGAGAGATTATTTGAGGAACTGAAACTCCAGAACAGGATCTACACACAGCTCTACATCATAGAGGGAGAGAGTGAAGGAGTGAATGAAGAACATGAGGTTTTACAGATGGAGAAAACAGCCAGAACACAAAACTCACAAGACACTCCAATCTACTGCAATGACATCTTTACAGCCTCACATGAACCAGGACGTGAGGAGAAAGAGCAGATCAAGACTGTTCTGACTAAAGGCATCGCTGGAATCGGAAAAACCGTCTCTGTGCAGAAGTTCATTCTGGACTGGGCCGAGGGAAGAGCCAATCAGGATGTAGATTTCATGTTTGTGCTTCCATTTCAAGAGCTGAACTTGATCCGAGATCATCAGTTCAGTCTTCACAGACTTCTGCTGAACTTTCATCCTGAACTTCAAGATCTGGACTCAAAGATTTATGAGCAGTGTAAAGTTGTGTTCATCTTTGATGGTCTGGATGAAAGCAGAATCACACTGAGGTTTTCAGACGCTCAGGAAGTTTCTGATGTGACCGAGACTTCATCAGTGGGTGTGTTAATGTCAAAGCTCATGAAAGGAGAGCTGCTTCCTTCTGCTCTCATCTGGATCACCTCCAGACCAGCAGCAGCCAATCAGATCCCCTCCAAATACATCAACCGTCTGACAGAGATTCAGGGATTCAATGAGCCTCAGAAGGAGGAATATTTCAGGAAGAGAATCAGTGATGAGCATCAAGCCAGCAGAATCATCTCACACATCAGAAGAGCAAGAAGCCTCCACATCATGTGCCACATACCCGTCTTCTGCTGGATCTCATCCACTGTGCTTCAAAAGCTCCTGAAAGAAGATCTGAGTGCAGAAATCCCTCAAACTCTGACTGAAATGTACATCCACTTCCTGCTGATTCAGATCAACATGAGGAATCAAAAGTATGAAGAGAGAGATCCAGAGAAACTCCTGCAGTCCAACAGAGAAGTGATTGTGAAACTTGCTGAAGTGGCTTTCAAACAGCTGATGAAGGGCAATGTGATGTTCTATGAGGAGGACCTGAGAGAGAGCGGCATAGACGTCACTGACGCCTCAGTGTATTCTGGGATTTGCAATGAGATCTTTAAGGAGGAATCTGTGATTCATCAGAGGAAAGTCTACAGCTTCATTCATTTGAGTGTCCAGGAGTTTCTCGCTGCTTTCTATCTGTTTTATCATTATGTAATGAAAAATTTTGACACATTGCAGTTTTTGGATGTAGTTCATCATCTTCATAAGGAAGCAGTAGATAAAGCTCTTGCAAGTAGAAATGGACATCTGGATCTGTTCCTGCGGTTCCTGCTGGGCGTTTCACTGGAGTCCAATCAGAGACTCTTACAGGATCTATTGACACACACAGTAAACAGCTCAGAGAGCATCAGGAGAACCACACAGTACATTAAAGACAAGATCAAAGATGAACATGGACTCTCCACTGAAAGATCCATCAATCTGTTCCTCTGTTTGCTGGAAGTGAAAGATCAGACTCTGTCCAGAGAGATTCAGGAGTTTGTGAAATCAGACAAACACTCAAAGAAGAAACTCTCTCCTGCTCACTGCTCAACAATCGCCTACATGCTTCAGATGTCAGAGGAGGTGCTGGATGAGCTGAACCTCAAGAAATACAACACATCAGATGAGGGTAGAAGACGACTGATACCAGCTGTGACCAATTGCAGAAAGGCTCTGTAAGTCTTAAATAGTTGTCTTTCATAAATGAGAAACTATGGGCCAGAATTACTAAACGGCAAATTAGCGTGAGAGCGCAATTCCAAAAAAAGCACAGATGACAGTGGAAAGTTCTGCGTGTGATCTACTGATGACGCGCAAATTAAAGAACATACACAGCCAGATGAACTTAATCTACCAAGAGCTGCGCAAATTAGCATCTGGTTTAAGATGTGCTTTATTTGGGCTTTAAATAATGGCGCAAATACCAGTAAATTGACTAGCGCAAACCATAGTAAATTACCTTTCATGATTAATTTAAATACTCTCCTCCCATTGCATTTGAAAGGGAAACTCCTACAAATGCATTTGCAATAAGGTCAGTAGTAAAATTATCTGTGTCCACACCTTTTCAGTGCTAATTTTTCACTGCGTGTCTTTAGTAAATCCTGACAGTAGATTTTTAACGCCAAAAGAGGTTTTGCGCTGGCACAAGCTGTTAGTAAATCTGGCCCAAAATGTTTGCCAAGAGTGAAATTATGCCTCTGCGTATCTCAAAATTTAAAGATTAGATACCTCTTCCTCAAAGCACTTGCTGGATCAACCCAGTACTTTGTAAACATGGGTTTGTTTCTAGTCAGATACCCAACTGCTGTAAATTGTGTATCAACACTCAAAACACGTTAGCATCATGGTGGTGAGCACACACAATTTTAGTTAAAGGGGTGATTAATTATGATTTCACTTTTTAAACTTTAGTTAGTGTTTAATATTGCTGTTTGAGCATAAACAACATCTGCAAAGTTACGATGCTCAAAGTTCAAAGCAAAGGGAGATATTTTCTTTTAAAGAAATTGCTTTTTAAGGACTACAACAGACGGCTGGTAGGGACTACACAAGCTTCCTCCCGGGTTAGTGACATCACTAACCCTGAAATTTACATAAATCCTGCCCCCCGGAACACATAACAAAGGGGGTGAGATTATCATGACAGAATATGCTAATCCATGACTTGAAGATAGTTAACTCCACATCAGCTACATAAATTCATCAACTAACCATTCAGGAAAATCTTGTTGCGTTCTACATGTTGTCACTTCTTTTTGAGTCTCTCCATCATTATCCAACTCCGGTTTGAACATAAAAGGCTGAACAGTTTCATTGCCTGTCTGCATGAGGTTATCAGAGCTCCTAACTGGAGCTCTTGAAGCTCCGCCCCATGAGCAGCAGCTCATTTGCATTTAAAGGGACACACAAAAACGGCACGTTTTTGCTCACCCTCAAAAAGTGACCATTTTAACATGCTATAAAAAATGATCTGTGGGGTATTTTGAGCTAAAACTTCACATACACATTGGGGACATCAAAGACTTATTTTACATCTTGAAAAAAGGGGCAATCAACCACCCCTTTAATTATTATCAGCCCAGTTAGCTATAAAACTCACTGTTTTACTCTCTTTCAGTTTTGCAGGCTGTAATTTCACTGGTCAGCATTGTGAAATTGTCTCATCAGCTCTACAGTCCTCAAACTGTGTACTGAGAGTGGTGGATCTGAGTAACAATTACCTGTGGGATTCAGGAGTGAAGCTGCTCTCGGATGGACTGAAGAGTCCAAACTGTCAGCTGCAGAGACTAAGGTTTGACTTTGAGATATTTTCATAAATGGTTTGCATTAATTACTGATTACCTGAAACAGGTGTGTTAAGGAGACATGCAAAATGTGCAGTGTTGGGAGTACTCCAGAGTCCAGGATCGTGATTGGGAACCACAGCTGTATGCTGTCTTGTAAGATGTATACCCTTAAAAAGAAGTTTATTCAAGTGTGATATTAGCACTCATCTTTTACACTAAAAATAAGAAAGTATACTATCAGTCTACTTTTTAATGTACTTTTCAGAAATATACTTAAAATTACACTTAAGTATAGTATTCCTATTCTTGTACTCAATCTTTTGACCGAGAACACTGAAGTATCCTAAGTATACATGGCTTGTAGTTGTGTTAAATACTTTTTTCACATAGTTTTACATACTGTCTTATAAACGTACATGGTTTGAAAATATTGAAAACAGATATGTTCCTAATTATGAGTATGAATTTTAGTGTAATCCACTGGTGGTTTACATAGGAATTTGCTTCAAATATACTTAAAGTACATTTAAAGGTATATTTCAAGTATAAAAAAAACACCTATATTAGAACATAGTAGTACACTTAAAGTGCAAAAATAATATATAAAGTATGATGTTAAGGTTGCTTGAAGAAAACGTACAAGTATACTTGCAGTATAAAACTACAAAACTAATAGTTTACGAAGTATACTTCAAAGTGTACTAGTAAACTATCAATATACATATAAGTTCACTTCTAGTATAGTTGCAGTACAAACAAAACAGTTGTAAACTACTTGTGTACTTAAATTGTACTACTGTTACACTTAAATCATACTTAAAAGTATACTTTTATATATTAAAAAGTGGGCCAATTTAGTCCCAAGTAGAATTGAAATAGTACATCGATATTAGTATACTTACTACATAAAGTATACTTAATATGCTTGTACTTTACTTAATTATACTTAATAAAATGAACTCGAAGTATACTTTTTTTTTTTTAAGGGTATGTTTGTTTTTTTTGCACTTTGGTGTTTCAGAGATACTGTGGTTTGTTTCTTCCCCTGCATGCAGAAGGGAAATGACAATAAAAAACACATGATTTGACTTGACACTCACGATTTATTAGAACATAAAAATCAAGTTAATTATTACCATCCCAGTTACCTATAAAATTCACTGTTTTACTCTCCTCCAGTCTTGCTGGCTGTAATCTCACTGGCCAGTGTTGTGAGAGTTTGTCATCAGCTCTTCAATCCTCAAACTGTGTCCTGAAAGAGCTGGATCTGAGTAATAATGACCTGCGTGATTCGGGAGTGAAGCTGCTCTCGGATGGACTGAAGAGTCCAAACTGTCAGCTGCAGATATTGAGGTATTTAAGAACATAATGTTGATGTGTGCTTGTTAGGGGTGTAACGATTCACTCGTTTTCTCGATGCATCAATTACAAATCCTCACGATGCATATGCATCGATCTTGAAACTTATTTTTGAATCATTGAGTTCGGTCAATAATCAATTTAAAATGCTAAGAATTGAATTAATCGGGATTCAATAGCGATTAAGTGCTTTAAAATATATAAACATTAAATTACGTATGTGCAAATTAATAGAGATGTGCACCGTCATTCGCACCCTCACAGCTTTTCACTGGATTGCACTCAAGCTGCTCTCATCAGAGCAGCCACTGCTATTCACATGAGCAGAAGACAGCTCTCTATCGAGACAGCAACAGTCAATCTGCTCAAACCATTGATAAAGCTGCCAAGTCATTGCGTGGTCACTATACTGTTGAAATAAAATTTCATTGCATGGAAACATCTGAAGAAGATAAAATACTGAAATTTTACGGGTCATACCATTGACATTACCTGAGCAGTTGAAGTAACCCAGCTTATTCAAGGGCATGCATTTATTGCATGGACAGAGCAAACTCATGATGTAAGTGTCTAACATGCATATTACAAACAGTTCTGATGAATGATAAATGAAATTTAACTTAATCAAGTAAAGTCACCTTTATTTATATAGCGCTTTTTACAATGCCGATTGTATCAAAGCAGCTTCACAGTGTTAACAGGAAAATAATGCAACAGAATTTGATTCGGCTGTACAGCCGCTCTGGAGAAAACGGTGATGTCATCCAGCTAATTTCAATTATCATATAGTGTCAATGCGGGTAGATCAGTAATATAGTTGAAATTTTAGTGTCCCCAACTGAGCAAGCCAAAAGCCAAAGGCGACGGTGGCAAGGAACCAAAACTCCTTCAGTGGCCAGAATGGAGAAAAAAACCTTGGGAGAAACCAGGCTCAGTCGGGGTGCCAGTTCTCCTCTGGCCGACGAACAAATAGTGTATGATTATGATTCTGGCAACATTACAGGTCTGAAGTCATATTAGATCGAAAGATATTTGCAAGATTATTCGAAAGATTGGAGTCGTCACACCGGAGACGTGTTTAATGAGGATGTCGTGTCGATGCGGCATTTACAGGGTGGAGTTTAATTGACACGGTCTCTGCAGACATTTCAGGGATGCGTTGGTCATGTCTAGGCGCAGGTCCACCATCTGATCTGGATACGGCCCGGATCCGGCTGACTGCAGTAAACCTCGGGATAAACAGAAAGACTAACATTAGCGTAGATGCCATTCTTCTTATGATGTAACGAGTACATCAGGTGTTATGGGAAGTGTTCCCGGTTCCGGCTGACCTAGTTAATGCAGCCTAAAACAATCATTTAACTGATTTGAATAATAGAAATTGATAATGATAATGTGTATGCCATAGTAAAGAGATGTGTTTTTAGTCTAGATTTAAACTGACAGAGTGTGTCTGCTTCCCGAACAAACTAGGAAGACTGTTCCAGAATTTAGGTGCTAAATAGGAAAAGGATCAACCACCTGCAGTTGATTTTGATATTCTAGGTATTATCAACTGGCCAGAATTTTGAGACCGTAATAGACGTGATGGAGTATAATGCCTTAAGAGCTCGCTCAAGTACTGAGGAGCTAAACCATTTAGTGCTTTGTAAGTAATTAGCAAGATTTTAAATTTTATACTATTTAAAATTTATATATTTTAAAATATATAATATATTTTCTTTAATCTTCTTTAAGCGCAGAGGAGCAGCTGTGTCGAAGTGCTGGAAAAGAGAGAGTCAATAGTTTCTGTTGCAGCATCGAGTTCCTCTGGGCTCTCTGGGATGCTGAGGAGATGAAACTGATGAGGAAGTTTATTTACAAAGTAATCTTTAGTGGCAGCGGTGATAGTCCTGCCATATTTGAAACAACAGGACGGTTTTGCAGCCTTTGCTACAATAAGTATACACGATACTAGGTAATGATCTGAGATGTCATCGCTCTGCTGCAGAATTTCAATGGTATCAACATTTATTCCATGTGACAGTATTAGGTCTAAAGTATGATTACGGCGATGAGTGGGTCCTGACACGTGTTGCCTTACTCCAATAGAGTTTAGAATGTCTCTAAATGCCAATCCCAGTGCGTCTTTTTCATTGTCTACATGGATATTAAAATCACCAACAATTAGGACTTTATCTGCAGCCAGTACTAACTCTGATAGAAAATCAGCAAATTCTCTGGTAAAATCTGTATGGTGCCCTGGTGGCCTGTATACAGTAGCCAGCACAAAAGTCAAACGGGATTTATCATTTATACTACATAACGTTACGTAAAGCACCAAAACTTCAAAGGAATTATATTTGAAACTAGACTTCTGAGTAATGCTGAAGATATTATTATAAATTACAGCAACACCTCCCCCCTTGCCTTTCAGATGTGGCTCGTGTTTATAACAATAATCTTGAGGAGTGGACTCATTTAAAGTAATGTAATCGTCAGGTTTTAGCCAGGTTTCTGTCAAACACAGCACATCTAGGTTATGATCTGTAATCATATCATTAACAATAAGTGCTTTTGAGGGAAGGGATCGAATATTCATCAACCCAAGCTTTATCATTTGATCATCTGTATTATATCTGTTTTTTATTTGTTGAACATCAATTAAATTTTTTCACTTAAGTGGGTTCGAGAGTTTTTTGTATTTACTAATTCTGGGAACAGACACAGTCTCTATGTGACGACTCCAATCTTTCGAATAATCTTGCAAATATCTTTCGATCTAATATGACTTCAGACCTGTAATGTTGCCAGAATCATAATCATACACTATTTGTTCGTCAGCCAGAGGAGAACTGGCACCCCGACTGAGCCTGGTTTCTCCTAAGGTTTTTTTCTCCATTCTGGCCACTGAAGGAGTTTTGGTTCCTTGCCACCATCGCCTTTGTCTTTTGGCTTGCTCAGTTGGGGACACTAAAATTTCATTTATATTACTGATCTGCCCGCATTGACACTATATGATAATTGAAATGAGTTGGATGACATCACCATTTTCTCCAGAGCGGCTGTACAGCCGAATCAAATTCTGTTGCATTATTTTCCTGTTAACACTGTGAAGCTGCTTTGATACAATCGGCATTGTAAAAAGCGCTATATAAATAAAGGTGACTTGACTTGACTTGACTCTATGTGATAATATCTAGGTGAAAGAGTCTCTATGTGCTGGGATTTATCTGACTTCTGTGACGTGAGACAGCTAGCAGACGGTCGGTTAAGCCAGTCAGTCTGCTTCCTGACCTGGGCCCCAGTTAGTCAAGGTTTAGCTTTTATAAGGCTATGTGCCAAATTACTAGAGAGAAGAGCGGCACCATCCCAGGAAGGATGGATACCATCTTTTTTTAACAAGTCAGGTCTGCCCTAAAAGATTTTCCAATTGTCTATGAACCCTATGTTATTCTGCGGACACCACTTAGACAACCAGCCATTGAGTGATGATAGTCTGCTAAGTATCTCATCACTCCTTTTAACGGGGAGGGGACCAGAGCAAGAAACGTTAGCTGCCATCGTACTTGCGAGTTCACACACCTCTTTAATGTTAATTTTGGTGATCTCTGACTGGCGAAGTCGAACATCATTAGTGCCGACATGAATAATAATCTTAGAGAATTTACAATTAGCATTAGCCAGCACTTTAAAATTTGCTTTGATGTCAGGCGCTCTGACATCAAAGCCTGTTTGATGTTCTAATCGGAAAGGAGGACTGGTTTTTTGATCCGTGACTATGCCGTCTCACAGTTACCCGGTTGCCCTGCTGCAAGGGCTCTAAAGCCGGAACCAAACAATGTACAGAGTTCACTAAGCTAGTCGCATCCAAATCAGTGTCTAAAGCTGTTACATTCTCACTATTCTCAGATAAAGTCTGGATGCGTATCTCTAATTCTGAAATCTTCTCTGTCAGCCTGAATATCTTTCTGCATTTATCACACATGAAGCCCTCTTTGCCAACAGAGAAGGCTATGCTAATCATGTAACAGGCAGTGCAAGTGACAATAACAGGAGAAGATGACATGGCTTACCGTGTTTGTTGACTAATCCAACTCACCACAGTTGTTTGATGGACTCTGTCGACTAATCCAACTCACCACAGTTGCTTGATGGACTCGAAAAGGCATGCAAGAGAGAAACGGGAGACCCGGTTGGCAGGCTAACAGGCTAGCGAAATGCTAACGCGTTGTGATAGTGATTTGGATTAAAAGCTAGCGATGTCAGATTTAATGTGATAGGCAGTAGCAGACAATATATGTTTGTGAATAAGTTATATTTAGCAGTATAAACAACAAGGAATTATATCCAATAGAGATTCAAAAGCGAAGCTGTACAGAGCTAACAGATGCAAACACCCAGCAGCGAGCAGACAGGAGCAATCGATCAGACAGGAGCAAACAAACTTAATGTCTTTAAACTGAATGTACGAAGGAAACTGCTGAAACTGCTGCTACAACATTAACAAAACACTGAAATAAGAGTGCACGGTTTACAGTCAGATGCGCTTTAAAGTTGCGTTTGTTACTATTGTAACAGTAGACACCCGGCGTGTTTTCTTTCAGAATCATCATAAGGAAAATGTTCCATATAAAGAGAACAAAGAGGGCTTTTCTTACTATTCCATTAAGAAAATTTAGTTTAGAATTAGTTCCACTCCCACTACCTGAGGCCACTGGCCACTGTGTAATTTGCACCCTGACTAAGACACATTGGGCGAAGCATTTAAATAATCCTATGAATGCATATAAAAAATGCAGAATTGAATCGAATTATTCAAATTGCATCGAATTTTAATGTGAATCGCCTCGAATCGAATTGTTCTGAATTTGCAAAAATTGTTCTTGAATCGAATTGAAAACCTATGAATCGTGAATCAAATCGATTCGCTGTCTACCTAAAGATTCACAGCCCTAGTGCTTGTAGATGCTCTGACTGTGTGTGTCTGTAGGTTGTCTGGCTGTATGGTGACAGAGGAAGGCTGTGGTTATGTGTCTTCAGCTCTGAGTTCAAACCCATCACACCTGAGAGAGCTGGATCTGAGCTACAATCACCCAGGCGATTCGGGAGTTAAGCTGCTCTCTGACAAACTGAAGGATCCAAACTGCTCATTGCGGATACTGAAGTATAAATTTAGATGCCTTAATATTTACAATTGCATTTCTCATCTATGTGTGTAATGATTACACTATGATTAGAATATGGGATTGAAAGATAAAGGCTGAATGAAAAACATACATGAAGTAAATAACAGTTTGAATAACAGTTTGGTGAAATTTATAGTTCTCTTTCTCAGTTTATTTATAAAGCACTATTAAAACAACATGCCGTTGACCAAAGTGCTGTACAATAATACAATTATCCCTAATAAAAGAAAACAACAACAGCATAACACAGACTAGACACCTAAAAATAGTACAAACAAAACCGATGCCTCAACACACTACAGTCTCGAAAGCTAAAAGAAGATGCGCCTTCAAACATCTTTGAAAAATGTTTAGAGTTGGAGCAAGTCTAATGTGAGACGGTAGATAATTCCATCTCTTTGGTGCTGCCACTGCAAAAGGCCTGATAACCCTTTCGCTTATACCTAGTCCTTTGAACAATTAAAACAGACTGGTCAGAAGACCTTAAATCCTAGGAGGCTTGTGCACCTATAAGAGCTCTCTCCATTCAAGGACTTGTATACATATACCAGGAGCTTAAAATCAATCCTGTACTGCAGGGGTTTTCAAACCTGTCCTGGAGGACCCCCAGCCCTGCACATTTTGTATGTCTCCCTTATTTGACACACCCACTTCAGGTCTTGCCATCTCAACTAATGAGCTGATGAGTTGAATCAGGTGTGTTAGATGAGGAAGACATACAAAATGTGGAGGGCTGGGGGTCCTCCAGGACAGGTTTGAAAACCCCTGTTGTACTGGACTGGTAACCAGCCCAGAAAAGACAGAATAGGGGAGATGTGATCCCACTTACGAGTCCCTGTCAAAAACCTAGCCAATCGGTTTAATGCTGTTTGGCAGACACCCACATACAAGGAATTGCAATAGTCAAGCCTCGCAAACACAAAAGCATGGATCACCTTCTCGAAATCATTAAAAGAAAGATTTAACCTTAGCCAATAGTCGTAAATGGGAAAAAAAAAACTTGATTTAACGACTGAATTTATCTGTTTATCAAATTTTAAAATATTGTCGAACAGTACACCTAGTTCCCTTTCAGTCGGTCACGTTCGACGTTCGTTGGAACTGACCGACGAATCGGGGATCATTTTCAGAGACCAACCTACTTCGAGTGTATAAAAACGAGCCAATAATGTTGGCATGCGGTCCACACACCGCCCCGCAGCGCGGGTATAAATATGGAAGTGGAACGGTGCGATTCAGTGAGTGGCCGCTGCAACGTGCACTGTGTTGTGTTGGTTGGCTGGGCGTTCCGTTTATTGAGTGCTCACATGCGGGCTTGCACCATCGGACCGCTGTGAGCCGCGGCCATCTCCCTGAGTGCCTCAGCACTCCTAAAAAGAGCATTTTTCCCTTCCTAAAAGAGCAACACGGTTTGACCCTGCGTCTTTTTCAAGATGTCATTCAAACCGTGTGTCCGTTTCTGGAACATTGCGGGAACATGACCATCGCAGTTCTACGGTCTAGGCTCGAATACCTCAGAAGGGGTGGAGTCCCATTGCGCATCCCCCGATCTAGTGGTCCTCCCGCTGCAAAGCAGAGGGCTGCTACTTTGGCTGATGCCTTTGGTGGAGACCTGAGGGTGACTGTGAGGGCTTCCCCGATGGGCCAACAAGCCCCTTGGGCCCCTCCCCCCTCCGCTGCGCCGGTGGAGTTTCCTCTTTCGGGGCGGACTGGCGGGCTAACCCACGTCTCCCCTCCCGGGCGTGTAAGTTCTCGTCCAACCTAACGGGCAAGGCTTACACAGCCTGCGGGGAAGCCGCATCATCTCTGCATGCCATGGCGCTCCTGCAGGTCTACCAGGCCAAAGCGCTAAAGGATCTGCACGAGGGTAGTTCCGACCCAGGCGTGATGCAGGAACTGCGCACAGCAACGGACCTCGCCCTCCGGGTGACGAAAGTCACTGCGCGCTCCCTGGGTCGGGTGATGTCCACTCTGGTGGTCCAGGAGCGCCACCTGTGGCTGAACCTGGCAGACATGCGCGAGTCCGACAAGGTTCGGTTCTTCGACGCCCCTGTCTCCCAGGCTAGCCTTTTCGGCGACGCCATCGAGAGCTTCGCCCAGCAGTTCTCGGTGGGCCAGAAGCAGACGGAGGCGATTAAAAATATCCTTCCCCGGCGACCAGCTGCTGCCTCCACCCCGTCGCCGGCTGCAGCGCCTCTGCCTACTCGTCGCCGAGGGCATCCCCCTGCGTCTGCCTCCGCCCCTGCCAAGCCCAAGCAGCAGCCTCCACCTGGGAAGCAGGGCGTCGGACGCAAGGGTGCCGCCCAACCCGCTCAGGGTCCCGCGAAGTCGGCCGGTAAACGGAAGGGTAAGCGGCCCTGAGACGGGCAGCCCAGGGACGGATGGGTCTGCTTGGAGGGAGATGGTGTCCAGAGGACCGGGGGGCCAACATCATTCTGCCGCTGGCTCTTCGGAGTGCAGCGGTACCCACATTGTCAATAAAAGAGCAGTTTCCGTTGTCCCTGGGCCCCAAGAGGGCCAAGCCGGCTGTGTGCGACGCCCCTGGGCCTTGCCACTCCTGGCTCCCCCTCTTTTCGCCAGGGGGCGGTGTGAGGCTAGAGGACGCCCCCGGGCCTTCTCTCCCACACACTGCCCCACCCTGGAACGGTCAGACAACACTCCGTGTCGCCTCCGGGCCGTCCGGGTCGGGTCTGAACGTTCCACCTCGCTGCCCCACCCCGGGTACGTCTGTGGTGCCGTTGGTCCCGCTTGCACGGTCTCTGGGGGCCTGGCTAGCGCTACCCAGGCCGTCTCGCTGGCTCATCCGTACTATCAGACTCGGCTACGCGATTCAGTTCGTGTACCGGCCCTCAAGTTCAGGGGCATCCTCTTCCCTTGTCTTGCGGTCAGAGATCGATGTCCTACTGGCGAAGGACACGGTCGAGCCGGTTCCTCCAGCCGATATGAGGTCGGGGTTCTACAGCCCCTACTTCATTGTACCCAAGAAAGGGGGTGGGTTACGGCCAATCTTGGACCTGCGTGTCCTGAATCGGGCCCTGCACAAGCTTTCGTTCAGGATGTTAACGCAGAAACGCATTTTCGAATGCATCCGTCCCCGAGATTGGTTTGCACCGATCGACCTGAAGGACACATACTTTCATGTCTCTATCCTTCCTCGACACAGACCGTTCCTATGCTTTGCGTTCGAGGGGAGGGCATATCAGTAAAAAGTCTTGCCCTTTGGGCTGTCCCTGTCGCCTCGCGTCTTCACGAATGTCACAGAGGCAGCCATTGTTCCGCTCAGAGAACGCGGCGTTCGCATCCTCAACTATCTCGACGACTGGCTCATACTCGGCCAGTCTCGGGAGCAGTTGTGCGAACACAGGGACCTGGTGCCCTAAGCCGCCTCAAGAAGCCGCTTCAGAGCAAGCACGTACTGGTCCGTACGGACAGCACTGCAGCCGTTGCGTACATCAACCGCCAGGGTGGTCTACGCTCCCGTCGCATGATGCAACTCGCCCGCCATCTCCTCCTGTGGAGTCAGAAGCATCTGAGGTTGCTTCGGGCCATTCACATCCCTGGTGCGCTGAACCAGACAGCCGACGAGCTCTCTCGTCAGTCAACACCTCCGGGAGAGTGGCGACTCCACCCCCGGAGCGTCCAGCTGATATGGGACCTTTTCGGAGCCGTGCAGTTAGACCTGTTCGCCTCTCCAGACTCGACCCATTGCCAGTTGTACTATTCCCTGACCGGGGGCACCCTCGGCATGGATGCACTGGCGCACAGCTGGCCCCGGGACCTACGCAAATATGCGTTTCCCCCAGTGAGCCTTCTCTCACAGACTCTGTGCAAGGTCAGGGAGGACGAGGAGCAGGTCTTGCTAGTTGCGCCCTACTGGCCCAACCGGACCTGGTTCCCCGAACTCACACTCCTCTCGACAGCCCCTCCCTGGCCGATTCCCCTGAGGAAGGACCTGCTTTCTCAGGGACGGGGCACTCTATGGCACCCGCGTCCAGACCTCTGAAAACTCCATGTCTGGTCCCTGGATGGGATGCAGAGGTTCTAGGTGGCCTGCCACGAGCGGTGGCAGACACCATCGCTTCTGCTAGAGCCCCCTTTACGAGGCGCCTCTATGCCCTGAAGTGGAACCTGTTTGTTGAGTGGCGCTCTTTCCGCCGGGAAGACCCCCGAAGGTGTTCGGTTAGTGTCGTGCTTTCTTTCCTGCAAGATGGGCTGGAGCGAAGGCTGTTTCCCTCCACCCTCAAAGTGTACGTCGCAGCAATAGCGGCGTATCACTACGCAGTTGAAGGTAAGTCCTTAGGGAAACACGACCTAATCGTCAGGTTCCTCAGAAGTGCACTCGATACCCTCTTGGGATTTAACTCTGGTGCTCAGAGCACTTCAGAGCCCTCCCTTTGAGCCTTTGCAGTTTGTAGAGTTAAAAATTTTGTCCATTAAGACAGTACTCCTGACTGCATTGGCCTCCATCAAGAGGGTAGGGGACCTGCACGCACTTTCGGTCAACGAATCGTGCCCAAGGTTCCCACCACTCCCTTCCGGGACCAGGTGGTGAACCTGCAAGCGCTGCCCTCGGAGGAGGCAGACCCAGCCCTGGCTTTGTTATGTCCCGTCCGCGCTCTTCGCGCTCTTCACGTTGACCGGACTCAAAGCTTTAGGACCTCAGAGCAGCTCTTCGTCTGTTACGGAGGCCAGCAGAAGGGAAAGGCTGTCTCCAAGCAGAGGTTAGCCCACTGGATAGTGGATGCTATCGTCTTAGCATACCAATCGCAAGACGTGCCTTGCCCGTTTGGGTTGCGAGCACACTCAACCAGGAGTGTGGCTTCCTCCTGGGCGCTGGCTCAAGGCGCCTCGCTGACAGATATATGTAGAGCTGCGGGCTGGGTGACACCTAACACGTTCGCTAGATTTTATAGCCTCCGTGTAGAGCCAGTTTCTTCCCGTGTACTCGCCCCCAGTGGCCGGTAGGTGCGAAGTGCCCGTTCTTGTGTCGCCTTGCAACGCCACTCCTGCCCGCTGGGCCGGATACGTGCGTCTATTGTCTCCAGTTGTGTTCCCCAGAAATGGCTAACCCTGTCGAGCTCCTCCGTCACCCCTTCTGGGGCCTGCACCCGTATGCTTGTGGAACGTGTGTGTAGGCTGGGTTCCATATGTAGCAGTCCCTACGGCGACCCTGTATGCGTTTCTCCACGGTACCCGCTACTCTACTCGGCTAGCCCTGTGTCTTTCCCTTGACAGAGCTCGCTCTGTCGTCTCTAGTGGTGTTCTTTCCCCCCTGGGACCAGGTTGGATCCACCCCAGAGACTGCCATATGTAGCACTACCCTGCTAGGTTAGTCCTTATGAGTATTCCACCTCTCCTCCCCTGGAGGATGTGGCTCCGCAGCGTTCCGTCTCCCTGAGACAGGCACGCTTTCCCAGCGTTATCCAATAGTCACACTGAGTGGGTCTTGCAGAAACAGCAGTGACGGACCTTTCCTGCTTGGAGCCCTGACTCTTGCTCCAACTTAAGAGCACTCCAGCAAGCTCAAGCAGGGCACTGGAAGCGCCAGCCTCCCTGGCGTGTTGGTAGGGATCCCCAATTCGTCGGTCAGTTCCGACGTACGTCAAACGTGACCGACTGAAGGAGGGAACGAAGACGTATGTCCCTCCCTGAAGGAGGGAACGGAGACGTATGTCCCGTCGCCAGGTGCTGTGCTTCCGCTGAAGGGCCGAGTTACTTTTTCGGCTCCTCAGTTGGAAAAGCGAGGATGCGGTATTCCACTTCCATATTTATACCCGCGCTGCGGGGCGGTGCGTGGACCGCATGCCAACATTATTGGCTCGTTTTTATACACTCGAAGTAGATTGGTCTCTGAAAATGATCCCCGATTCGTCGGTCAGTTCCGACGTACGTCTCCGTTCCCTCCTTCAGGGAACGAGGGTTACATACGTAACCGAGACCACAGGTTTAAATTTGACAGTTCAGGCAGAGCAGGATGACTATGGTTAGCTTTAAAATCTGACTGAAAAATCTCAAACACAGCATTCTGGTCCAAAAAACTTAGCAGTTGGCAAAGAACAATTTTCTCTAAGACCTTAGATTAAAAATGGGAGTTTTGAAATTGGTCTAAAATTAGACCAAATGTATTAAGCATTAAAAGACTAGAAACTCTCTCACTTGGATTGATCACAGAATTTATATTGCTGAATAAAACTCCAGGCTTATGATAGTTATTAGCAATTCATTTCAAAAGATATTTCTTCTTCGCCTCTTAAACAGAACTCTGAAAGTGTAAAGTGACTTCTTAAAAATGCCATAAGTCACCTGGAGTTTATCCCTCTTCCACTTGCGCTCAGCTTTTCTGAGCCTGTCTGAGAGCCCGAGTGACCTCATTAAGCCCGGGCTCTGTTTTAGGCTCATCAGACCTAACTCTTAAAGGAGCTACAGAGTTTAGAATGGAAGAGCAAGATTAATTAAAGACATTCAGCAACATATATACGAGAGAGATATATGCATACACACACTATAGGGCCATTATGCACCTTTATTTGAAACAGCTGTAGTTCAAAGCTGGAAAAAACTTCAGCGAAATCCTGCAGTTTTTTAAATAGATGCAAGACCTCCTTGTCCCGTTAGTCTAGAATCATTTAAAAAATGACAGTTTGATGGAACAAGTTCGGACAATAGACTGAGATCTCCACTAATAGCCCATGTTTAAGTCATGAATAAAAAGTTCAAATCCCTGTTGTTGAAAAAAAGTCAGGGTCATGGTTAATACCTGGCCCTCTCAGCTCAGCATTAAGCCCGTCTTCTATATCATTTTTAATATTCAGAAGCATTTGGCGATCATACTCCAACCAGGCCGCAGATTATTGAGCCAAAGAGAATGAAACAAACACAAATATCAACAATACAAAAAGAAATTGTCCAGAGAACAGACGGCATTCCGCGCACACTGGCGCCATCTTCAGAGCTTTTATAGGTTACTGAATGCAGAGAATGTACTGAATATTATATGTGGTAGTTGATGTTTTAATTAAGTTGTATATCAAATCCCTTTTAACTAATCATATAACTGGACAGTATGTTGCACAACTCTTTATGTCTTTATAGTTTGGATCATGGCGAGTCCTTCAGGATCAAACCAGGAATACGAAAGTGTAGGTTCTTTCTCTGACACACTCTTGCACAATTAATGATAACAAAAGAGATGAAAAAAATTATTTATCTCTCTTGTGTTCAGATGCCTGTAATCTCAAGCTGGATCTAAACACCATAAACACTCATATCATCCTGTCTGAGGACAACAGGAAGATGACGCATGTGAACGAGCAGCAACCATATCCTGATCATCCAGAGAGATTCGAGCACATTCCTCAGGTTCTGTGTAGAGAGCGTCTGACTGGACGCTGTTACTGGGAGGCTGAATGGAGCAGCTGGGCTTATATATCAGTGGCATATAAAGGAATCAGCAGGAAAGGAGGAAGAGAGTGTAGGTTTGGACGCAATCAAAAGTCCTGGAGTCTGAACTGCACTGATAGGAAATTAATTGCCTGGCACAATAAGAAAGACACTAAGATACCTACTGGCCGTTCATCCTCTAAGAGAGTAGGAGTGTATGTGGACGTGTCGGCTGGCACTCTGTCCTTCTACAGCGTCTCTGACACACACACACTCACACACTTACACACATTCAACACCACATTCACTGAACCCCTCTATGCTGGATTTAGGGTGTATGATTCCTCAGTGACTCTGTGTCATATTACACAATAGAGATACACATAGCTGACTGAAATAGACTGAATTCATCTCAGTGATAGATGTTGGGTTCACCTGGGGCCTCGTTTATAAAATGTTGCGTAGAAACTGTCCTACATTTGATCGAAGATCATTTCTCAAATGTGCTTACGTGTGATTCCGAAAAAACAACATGCGTACACCTCTCTTTCAGATGTGAAATCTATAAATCGCAAATGATCTTGAAATTGTGCGCAGCTGAATGGTTTCACATCTCTGCCTTGTAAACGCCCCCTAATGAACTCTTTCCCCACTATTGACGGACATTTCTGTCATTTGTGAGAAAACGCTTCCCCGCCATTGACAGAATTTTTCGGCTTTCTGTGTTTTCACTGTTATATGGTAGGGGATACTATTACACATCTTCTGAAAGAGTACAGAATCTCCTGATCAAAACACAGGTGAAGAAGAAGCAGAAACAAGCAGTATCAAATGTAAGCAGATGCATTTGTAAAATAACGCGATCATCAACATTAAACAGCATATAAATCAAAACTGCCTAATGTTACTGAATGAAGTGTCGAGCCAGGACGAGCTCTAGGACTGTGAAGCTTTGGGGTGTTGATGGACTCCATCTACTCCATCTGTGTTTGATCATAGCTCTGAATCCGATCTGGATGAAGTCTTTGACAAAAACACAATTTTCTCAGCTTTTTGCTCTAGATGTTGTCAGATATTCATACAACAAAATATTCTGTGGGCCATGAAAATTTTGTGAAAAGGATCTGTGCATACAGCCTTGTTTTCTCATAAATATGGGAAAGCGTGAAAGAAACTGTAAAGTTGAACTTTGTAAATAATAAAACTGATAAAATTTTGGTGTAGAAATGTAAAACTTCCTCTAATGTCTCTTCTTTTCTAGAGTGACACAGAACACAAGATTCAAACATGCGATTTAAACACACTTGAGTCACATTGAAATAATAAATCGGCACTGCCTTAGATTCATTACAATGCAGCCTTTATTTACTTCATTTATTTGATTCTATTTCAGTAGCACTCTTCTTCTGGCACACCATTACTCACGCCCTGATTATGTACTGTGTTAGGGTATATTGTGTATTGTGTACTTTATTTTTAATAATGAATGTATACAATTTTTGTATTTTATGTAATGTTATGCCACGAATAATGAATTTACAATAAAGCAGATTTTTTCCCAGGCAGGCTATGCTGTGATGTGTG
>CM077170.1:51855093-51915093 GCA_039654105.1 Coreius guichenoti
GTCTAAAGACGATCACTGTGACAGGGCTGGATTGCTGCGGCCCAAGCGGTACATTCATTGGAGCTCAGGACGAAACTATGTCTCCTCTTCCTCGTCTTCTTCCATCCCAGTTTTGAACTGTCGACGAAGGATTAGAAGGCTGTTTTATTCCGGTGTTGAATTTACAAACTTATCAGCTCTGCCGTCTGAGTGGAATTCCTGTGCTGCGGCGACTGCAAGCCCTTTAAATGCCGCGTTATTAAACGTGCGCTCTGTGAATAATAAATCGTTGCTTCTGTCTGATTTTATCATGGACAATAAGCTGGACTTGTTTCTTCTTACAGAAACTTGGCATAAACGAGTGGTCTTCTTTTCAATCAGCTGACTCCAGCAGGCTTTGGACTCTTTGATGTTTCGCGGACCACAGGTAGAGGTGGTGGCATTATAGTGGTGTATAAACTGCAATACAAGATACACCCTGTGTCCGTACCTCCTTTTTAAATATTTGAATGTCTTGTTTTAAATGTATCTGCTTCTCATGCTGCCCCCCATGTTGCTGTGGTCACTATCTATAGACCTCCAAAACCGAATAAGGATTTTTTGTCTGAGTTTGCTGATCTACTGTCTACAAACCCGATTCTAAAAAAGTTGGGACACTGTACAAATTGTGAATAAAAACAGAATGCAATGATGTGGAAGTTTCAAATTTCAATATTTTATTCAGAATACAACATAGATGACATGTCAAATGTTTAAACTGAGAAAATGTATCATTTTAAGGGAAAAATAAGTTGATTTTAAATTTCATGGCATCAACACATTTCAAAAAAATAGGGACAAGGCCATGTTTACCACTGTGTGGCATCCCCTCTTCTTTTTATAACAGTCTGCAAACGTCTGGGGACTGAGGAGACAAGTTGCTCAAGTTTAGGAATAGGAATGTTGTCCCATTCTTGTCTAATACAGGCTTCTAGTTGCTCAACTGTCTTAGGTCTTCTTTGTCCCATCTTCCTCTTTATGATGCGCCAAATGTTTTCTATGGGTGAAAGATCTGGACTGCAGGCTGGCCATTTCAGTACCCGGATCCTTCTTCTACGCAGCCATGATGTTGTAATTGATGCAGTATGTGGTCTGGCATTGTCATGTTGGAAAATGCAAGGTCTTCCCTGAAAGAGACGACGTCTGGATGGGAGCATATGTTGTTCTAGAACTTGGATATACCTTTCAGCATTGATGGTGCCTTTCCAGATGTGTAAGCTGCCCATGCCACACGCACTCATGCAACCCCATACCATCAGAGATGCAGGCTTCTGAACTGAGCGCTGATGACAACTTGGGTTGTCCTTGTCCTCTTTAGTCCGGATGACATGGCGTCCCAGTTTTCCAAAAAGAACTTCAAATTTTGATTCGTCTGACCACAGAACAGTTTTCCACTTTGCCACAGTCCATTTTAAATGAGCCTTGGCCCAGAGAAAACGCCTGCGCTTCTGGATCATGTTTAGATATGGCTTCTTTTTTGACCTATAGAGTTTTAGCCGGCAACGGCGAATGGCACGGTGGATTGTGTTCACCGACAATGTTTTCTGGAAGTATTCCTGAGCCCATGTTGTGATTTCCATTACAGTAGCATTCCTGTATGTGATGCAGTGCTGTCTAAGGGCCCGAAGATCACGGGCATCCAGTATGGTTTTCCGGCCTTGACCCTTAAGCACAGAGATTGTTCCAGATTCTCTGAATCTTTGGATGATATTATGCACTGTAGATGATGATAACTTCAAACTCTTTGCAATTTTTCTCTGAGAAACTCCTTTCTGATATTGCTCCACTATTTTTCGCCGCAGCATTGGGGGAATTGGTGATCCTCTGCCCATCTTGACTTCTGAGAGACACTGCCACTCTGAGAGGCTCTTTTTATACCCAATCATGTTGCCAGTTGACCTAATAAGTTGCAAATTGTTCCTCCAGCTGTTCCTTATATGTACATTTAACTTTTCCGGCCTCTTATTGCTACCTGTCCCAACTTTTTTGGAATGTGTAGCTCTCATGAAGTCCAAAATGAGCCAATATTTGGCATGACATTTCAAAATGTCTCACTTTCAACATTTGATATGTTATCTATATTCTATTGTGAATAAAATATAAGTTTATGAGATTTGTAAATTATTGCATTCCTTTTTTATTCACAATTTGTACAGTGTCCCAACTTTTTTGGATTGGGGTTTGTATGTTGATTATGAAAAGTGAACAGCATGAGGAAGAAAGGACACATCATAAGATGCGCAATATGTCAGAAGACATGGAGTGGGTCAGACATGATTTTGACCACTTCATTAAAGGGCACCTATTATGCCCCTTTTTACAAGATGTAATATAAGTCTCAGGTGTCCCCAGAGTGTGTCTGTGAAGTTTCAGATCAAAATTCCCAAAAGATCATTTAATATACCCTTTTGAAAATGCCAATTTTTGGGTTTGAGAAAAATGAGCTGTTTTGTGTGTGTCTCCTTTAAATGCAAATGAGCTACTGCTCCCCACCCCAGAGGAAGCCTTCACAGCTCGTGAACACCAGTGAACTCGCGAATGAAAACTGAAACATGATACATCTGTTTGGATTTGATTATCATCTCTATCGCGGACACGCTCACGTGACACTGCAGTTCCCTTTTCGTTCAGTCACTCCGAGTAACGTCAGTGACTGACGAATGGGGGTTTCGCCTAGAAGCCTATCATCTTCGAGATCTAGAAAACGCCCAATGGCAGTGCCAATGCCATGGGCATGCGGAATTTGCATAGCGTAACTCCGCCCCACAGCGTGGGTATATAAGGAAGTACGCTGGCAACATCGCATTATGTTTCTGCTTCGGAGCCAAGAGCATATATCTCTTCACTCCTTAAGCCTTTTGAGTATATCGTCAAGCTTCTTCGAGACGAGCAGCTTTCCAGTCGGTGTTGGTGTTACGGCGCGTTCCAGCGAGTGTTTACTTCCTGCCTGCTGATCTGTGCAGTGATCTGCATCCAGCTGGTATTTGTTCCCTGGGCGCTTCGGCATCGCTGTGAAGCTCCCTCTCACAAAAGAGCTCGCACGTGGCACGTCTTTTTAAAGACGGTTTGCCCGTGCACTTCTGGGTGCGGTCGATCTCTGTTGCCATCTGATGGGCACAATCGCTGCGTGACATGTTTGGGCTTCAGCACGTTCAAGCAGCGTTTGTGGGTGAGTCATGCTCTCAGTGCGGGAACATGACCATCGCGATGTTGCGGTCGAGACTCAATGACCTCCGCAAGGAAAGAGAGTCCCCTCTGCCACACCCCAATCTACCGTCTCCGAGAGAGATGGTACTTTGGCTGGTGGCCAGGGTGACCCGAGGGTTACACCCCCCTCTCACACATCGCTACCCGCGAGTGATCGGACTGAAGCAGCGGGACCGTCTGCGGACGCCCCGTGTGTTTCGTTCGGCGCTCCAGTTGGCGATGAGATGTCGATCGCCGAATCTCAAGGTGGGCTGGAGTCCTCTGGGGATGAAGATTCGGCTATGCTGCTGCCTTCGGACGTGCCAGCATTGCCCGAGTCCGACCCGGAGTTGACAGCCATGTCATCTCGCGGGATGTTTGGTCTTTGGGTGTGACTCGTCCTGACAGCTGTTGGGCCCCGCCCCCAATTACTTTCTCTCCCGGGATACATGAGGAGGTCACGTGGTCCTGGAAGTCCCCGTTGTCTTCCCGCAACCGTTCGGCGGCCTCCTCCGCCTTCTCTGCCCTCGATGGGGCCGCGGCCAAGGGTACACTGGGGTCCCCCCTGTTGACGCTCAGTTGCAATCACGGTCGAGACTCAATGACCCCCGTATGGAGGGAGAGTCCCCTCTGCCACACCCCAGTTATCCCCTCCACGTGACGGGATGTTTGGCTGGTGGCCAGGGTGACCTGAGGGCTGCGGTGTGGCATAAACCCCGACGAGTATTCCTCGGGCCACACCCCCCCCTCTTGCACAGAGTGCTTCAATGTGGCGCGGTGATCCTAAGCACCCCTCCAAGGCCTGTAGTTCTCGTCTACTCTGGTGGCGAGGGACTACAGAGCTGCGGGGCAGGCCGCCGCCTCTCAGCACGCCATGGCCATCCTTCAGGTCTACCAGGCCAGGATGCTCATGGCATGCACGAGGGTAGAGCTGTCCCAGGGCTTTTAATGAGCCGCGTGCCGCCACTGACCTCGCCCTCCGGGTGACGAAGGTGACCGTGCGCTCCCTGGGTCAGGTGATGTCCACAGCTGTGGTCCAGGAGAGACGGGGCTCAGCCTGGTCGATATGAGAGAGGCTGAGCGAACCCGGTTCCTCAGCGCTCACATATATCAGGCTGGCCTCTTCGGCGGCACGGCCAAGAACTGCGCCCAACAGTTCTCGGCCGCCCAGTAGCAGACTAAGGCCATTAAACATGTACTGCCCCTCAGTCGCCTCAATCTGCTTGCCGCCGAGGGCACCCTCCTGCGGCTTCGGGCCGCGCCGTAGGGGTGGTCGCAGGAAGGCGCCCCCGTCCGCTTCCAGGCCCGCAGCCCGCCTAACGCCAGGCTAGCGGCGCTCCTGACGCGGACAGCTCAGTGATGGGCAGTTCTTCCAAGGAGTTGGTAGCAGGGCCACTCCTTCCCCCGGTGGAGGGCCGGGGGAGAATCTTCTGTTCAGCTGCTGGCCCCCAGGTCAGCAGCACCCTATGTGGAAGAACTAACTCACCCATCCCTGAGCACCCAGAGACCGATGGCAGTGTGCGCCGCCCCCGGGCCACGCCACTCTCGTCCCTCTCTGACGCCAGTCTCCTCTCAGAGCAGACCCCAGTGGAACGCGTGTCCTTCCCTGGTCTCCTCTGTCAGGACGCGGCTGATGACCGTGCCCCCACACCGGGACGCTACGCCTCCCACGTCCGGGCCGGTCACGCCGCCTCGCTGCCCCACCCGGGGTACGTCTGTGGTCCGCACGACCCCGCTGGTGCAGTTTTTGGGAGCCTGGCTAGAGCTTCCCGGACTGTCCCGCTGGGTCGAGAGGACCATCAGGCTCGGTTATGCGATTCAGTTCGCTCAGGCTCCTCCCCGCTTCCGGGGAGTCCGCCACACCATGGTGGGGCCCAACGCCCCTGTCATGCGTGCGGAGGTTGCTACCTTGCTGGCGAAGGGTGCAATCGAGCCTGTCCCTCCAGCCGAGATGAAGTCCGGCTTCTACAGCCCTTACTTCATTGTACCCAAGAAAACCGGTGGGTTACGACCGATCCTGGACCTGCACATCCTGAACCGATCCCTTCACAGGCTTCCGTTCAGGATGTTGACAGCGAAGCGCCTTTTCCAATGCGTTCGTCCAGTAGATTGGTTTGCAGCATTCGACCTGAAGGACTCCTATTTCCATATCAGTACGCGGTCCTCCCATTCGGACTAGCTCTGTCCCCTCGCGTCTTTACGAAGATTGTTGAGGCAGCCCTTGTGCCACTCAGGCAACACGGGGTTCGCATCCTGAACTACCTCGACGACTGGCTGTTCCTGAGTCACTCTCGAGAGCAGGTGTGCGAACACAGAGACCTGGTGCTCCAGCACTTAGCCCGTCTGGGCCTTCGGGTCAACTGGGAAAAGAGCAAACTCTGCTAGTGCAGAGGATCTCTTTTCTCAGTATCGACTCGGTCGCCAGGTGCGCGCAGCTTACGAGCGAGCGCGCGCGCGCAGTCACTGCTGACTTGCCTCCGTCAAATCAAGAGCAAGAGTGCGGTTCCACTGAAGTTATTTCAGAGGCTCCTGGGGCATATGGCATCCGCAGCCGTGGTAACGCCTCTCAGATTGCTTCATATGAGACCGCTTCAGCACTGGCTTCGCGATCGAGTCCCGAGATGGGCATGGCAGTCGGGCACGCTCCGGGTCCCAGTGACTCGGGCCTGCCTGCAGACCCTCACCCCGTGGTCGAACCTCAGCTTTCTATGGCCGGTGGGCCCTTAGAACGAGTTTCCAGGCATGTTGTTGTGTCAACAGATGCCTTCACCACGGGCTGGGGTGCCATGTGCAATAGACATGCTGCCGCGGGTTCCTGGACAGGACCCCAGCGCCTCCTGCATGTCAATTGCCTCGAGTTGCTGGCAGTACGGTTCGCCCTGCACCGCTTCCGAGCGCTGCTCAAGGGTCAACACGTGCTAGTCCGGTCAGACAACACGGCCACAGTAGCGTACATCAACCACCAGGGTGGTCTACGTTCCCGCCGCATGTCTCAACTCGCCCGCCATCTCGTCTTATGGAGTCAGAAGCACTTGAGGTCCCTTCGTGCCATCCATGTCCCGGGAGTCCTGAACCGTGCAGCCGACGAGCTCTCACGGCTTCAGCCACTTCCTGGAGAATGGAGACTCCATCCCCAGACGGTCCAGCTGATTTGGGAACAGTTCGGCGACGCACAGGTAGATCTGTTTGCCTCCCACGACTCTTCCCATTGCCGCCTGTTTTATTCCCTGACCGAGGGCTCCCTCGGCACGGATGCTCTGGCGCACAGCTGGCCGCGGGGCCTCCGCAAGTATGCGTTTCCCCCAGTGAGGACAAGGAGCAGGTCCTTTTGGTCGCCCCGTATTGGCCCGGCCGGACCTGGTTCTCCGAACTCGTACTCCTTGCGACAGCCCCTCCCTGGTCGATTCCTCTGAGGAAGGACCTACTTTCTCAGAGATGGGGCACCCTTTGGCACCCGCGTCCCGATCTTTGGATCCTCCACGTGTGGCTCCTGGATGGGACGCGGCAGGTTTGAGTACCCTACCACCGCAGGTGGTGGCTACCATCACTTCCGCTAGGACCTTGTCTACTCGACACGCCTATGCGTTGAAGTGGAACCTGTTCGTCACCTGGTGTTCTTCTCGCTAAGAAGACCCCTGGAAATGCCCGATCGGGTCCGTGCTCGCATTCCTCCAGGAAGTGTTGGAACGAAGGCTGTCTCCTTCCACCTTCAAGGTTTATGTGGCCGCTATATCAGCCTACCACGACCTTGTGGAGACGAAAAAGGTAAGTCAGCACGACCTGGTCATCAGGTTCCTGAGGGGAGCGAGGAGACTGAATCCTCCTCGCGCTCCCCTCGTACCCTCTTGGGACCTCTCAGTAGTCTTAAGTGCTCTGCAGAGGGCTCCCTTCGAGCCATTGCGGTCAGTCGAGCTTAAGTTCCTGTCTATGAAGACAGCGCTCCTGATCGCCTTGGCCTCCATCAAGAGGGTAGGGGACCTGCAGGCATTTTCGGTTGACGAAGCGTGCCTGGAATTCGGGCCGGCCAACTCTCACGTGATCCTGAGACCCCGGCCTGGATATGTGCCCAAGGTTCCCACCACTCCACCACTTCAGGGACCAGGTGGTGAATCTGCAAGCGCTGCCTTTGGAGGAGGCAGACCCAGCCTTGGCACTGCTCTGTCCAGTACGCACCCTCCGTGCTTACGTAGACAGAACGCAGTGTTTCAGGACCTCAGACCAGCTCTTTGTCTGTTATGGTGGGAAGCTGAAGGGAAAGGCTCTCTCCAAGCAAGGTTGTCTCACTGGATAGTGGACGCCATTGTTTTGGCTTACCAGACGCAGGGGCGTCCATGCCCCCTAGGGGTCAGGGCTCACTCTTGGGCTCTAGCGCATGGCGCCTCGCTAACAGACATTTGCAGAGCTGCAGGCTGGGCGACACCCAACACATTCACCAGATTCTATAATCTCCGAGTGGAGCCAGTGTCCTCTCATGTACTCGCCTCTACTAGTGGCCGGTAATGGACTAGGCTCAGGTGTCTTCACTTGCTCGCCATTCCACTCCACGGACTGGATACGTGCGATATTTCCTCAGGTAGTTTCCCTGAAGCCCTGAGTTCCTCCAGCACTGTTGATGCCGACACCAGTACGTCTGCCCACTCGGTCAGGCCCTCGTGTTAGGCTAGGTGCCACCGTGTGCATGGTTCCCCCGTTGGGCGACCCCCACATGTGTATTTCCACTGTAAGCCTCCCTGAGCATGTGTCTTTCCCTTGGCAAGCCCCTTGCCACCCCTGGGGGTAAAAATTCTTCCACCTTCAGCTGGTTACCCCAGAGTTCTCCATATGTAGCCCTGAGCGGGTCATATGTGTATCCTTAAGTCCTCCCTACGGGTAGGTGCTTGGCGCATACTTCCACCTGGAATATGCTCCCAGTGTACCTTGGTATTCCTGTGTTAAGTGGGAGTCCTGTGTTAAGTGGGAGTCCTTCGTCCGTACTAGCTTACGACAGGGAGCTCACACTTACGCAGGGCACTGGATGACAGGTGAGTGGCGTGATTACATTGGGACCCCCATTCGTCAGTCACTGACGTTACTCGGAGTGACTGAACAAAAGGGAACGTCTCGGTTACGTATGCAACCCTCGTTCCCTGAGGAGGGAACGGAGACGTAACGTCCCTCTGCCACTTCCGCTGTACCGCTGGAACGGCCGGGAGTTCAGTCTTGGCTCCTCAGCAGGTAAACATAATGCGATGTTGCCAGCGTACTTCCTTATATACCCACGCTGTGGGGCGGAGTTACGCTATGCAAATTCCGCATGCCCATGGCATTGGCACTGCCATTGGGCGTTTTCTAGATCTCGAAGATGATAGGCTTCTAGGCGAAACCCCCATTCGTCAGTCACTGACGTTACGTCTCCGTTCCCTCCTCAGGGAACGAGGGTTACATACATAACCGAGACGTTCTTCATCATCATGAAATATCATCTGCATGCGTTTTAACAACACGGTCTCACTCCTATTCGTCACATATTGACGCTTGGTCAGGACTCCTCGGCGTCACTTTTTAACGCACAGGGTACCCCTTTAGCGTCAATTTCCGACGCACCGGGTACTCCATTTGATTTCAGTTGTTTGCCCAATATGTCAGATCAAGACGCATTTAATTCTTTGCATTTGTAAAAGTAGACATGATTTTATGAATATTTATAGGCTACTTTTATAATTTGGAGCAACTAACCCCACTCCTACCCTAAACCTACCCACTTCTCAACAATATAAAACACGTAACAGGCAAATAAAAGTACAGTCACAGGTATTTATTGCAAAAACTGACCAAAAACAGTATAAAAGTATTAACTCATGTTGCATTCCAAGTCTTCTGAAGTCATAAGATATCTTTATGTGAAGAACAGAGTTGATCTTAATGTTTTAATCGCTGAAATGATGATCCAACCCGCCGCTCCGTAAACACACACACTCCACTCAGTCATATCTCATTCAAAAGATACACCCGACTCTTTAGCATGACGCGATCGGTCACGAGACGCACGAGAGCCACTGGCATTTTACAATCAAAGCTGACGTAATGACGCAATTGGTCACGAGACATACGACAGCCAATGCTGTCAAAGCTGACGTAACGTTTCCAAATCAATCGGAACACTTGGAATATTTGTACTTTTTGAATAAATTGTGGCTGCAGTCGTATCTGCCTGTTATATCCTGTTTTTTATAATACACAAATGGGTAAGTTTAGGGATGGGGTTGGGTTACGTGTTCAAAACTTGTCTGAATAGCATAAATAAAAAAAGAAAAGAAATGTAAATAAAATTATGCTGACTGATTAAATTGAGAATCACACTCCATGTCATAATGGCAAAATCATAACCCAACATATAGTTTCATCATGACGATAACCATGCCCAACGCGTCTGTATATGACACCAAAGGTTCCTCATTGAAATCAATGGAGTACTGCGCGTCGAAAAACGACGCTAAAGGGGTACCCTGTGCGTTAAAAAGTGACGCCGAAGGGAACTGACCAAGCGTCAATATGTGACGAATAGGAGTGAAACCGTGTAGGTTTTAAAGCCATATCACTCTCAACCTTACAGTCTATGCTCTCAACTTGAGCACACACTCCCGACGCATGCGCACAGAGAGCTGGATGTCGGTGCGTCCGTGAGTAGGCTATTAAACTAGACTGTTTCTCTTTCATGTGTTATTGTGAATAAACTGTCAAATGCACACAAGGTTATGTCAGAAACACACAGAAGTTCACATGAAAACAGTTGGTTATGTCTGTGCACGTATGCAGCCAGTACAGAAATCCAGTGTGTATATTAGATCTGTGTACTAAAGTGACATCAGTGTAATATACAGTACCTACTGCTATATCTTCTGTTAATATGAATCAAACAACAGAAAATCACTCACTGCTCTTGACTGAATGAACTTTAGTAGTGTTACGAACTGCTCTGAGGCTTGAAGGGTCAGGATCCAAAAGCAACTTTATTTAAAGGGTAATCCACAATCGAATCAGAGAAAAGGCAAAAGGTCATACACAGGTAGGCAGTCCAATCAGGCAAACAAAACAAGGGACAGAGGTAAAAGGGTAATCCGGGACACAGGCAAGAATTCCAACGAAACCGAGAGACATAAAACCAGGGATAACGCTCAGAAATGCAGTGTGAGACAAAACAAGACTTAACCCAGAATGACAGGGTGAACAGGCTAGATATAGGCAGAGGTAATGAGGTAAATGAGACACAGGTGTAAACAGTGAGTGCTGATGAGTCCGGGCAAAGGATTATGGGTGATGTAGTCTATGATGAAATGACAGTCCGGGTTGGAGTGCCCTCTGGTGGTGATCAGGGGCACTCACACTGGTGAATTGTTACAAGTAGCTTTATTAAGAACACATTTCTTACTTGAATGCTGCTGTTAATGCTCTGGCGAGGAGATAAACATGGCGGACTTTGTACAGCTCTCTGAGGGGGGGGTCTTTGCTAATACGGCAGTGTCCATCAACACTCGTGGGCGGGACCTGTGAAATGTGACGTCACTTTGCCAGGAATCTGCAAACTGCTTGTTCTGAGACACTGCTTATGATTTATGGGGATTTAAAAAAGGAGTGGGTTGACTTTTACCATTATAGGGTGGTTGTGTACACACACTGCCAACACACATTTATGTTCAAACACCATGTAAAAGTGAATTTTGCATAATAGGTTTTGTTTTGTAGAAAGCCTTTCTTTAAAGTGAATTTCGTTTTGTATAAATTGTATCTTAATTTTAACCAATGTTTCATCAGCTAATTGCCTGGATTTAATAAATAAGAAGCAAATATAGCAGACAATAGCCTTTAATCATGACATAGGCGCTGCCGCGATCATGCATTGCATGTGAACTGGAGCATGTCTCATAAATGAACCGAAACTCGAAATTATATTTGAGTATTGTGTGTATCGGATAGTTACAAAATCAAATGATTCAGACAATTTTTGCCATTGAAATGACTGGGGAAAAGTGTCCCAATCAACCTGAATTCACACTATACTTTTTGAAATCATAATTGCATTGCATTATGTTGTTTTTAAATCCCAAATATTTTACTTGTAACAGTCATCATTACCAATTATTCAGTTATTTGTATTTACTGAATATTGAATTGTGTTTAATGTCACAATATTACTGTTGAGCATGAGACTTCTTTCAAAAACATTAAAAATAGTAATGTCAAATCTTTTGATAATTTAAAATATAGTAGGCCTTTGTAATGTGCCTTTGGCTCTCACTTTATATTGTTAACTATATTCTAAATAAACTACAAAAAATATATTTCTTTTGTACATTTTGTAAAGAGTTCCCCTCTGTCACATACCTGACTGAAAGGCTCATTCATTATGCTGCTCATTATGCAGCTCATTATGCGGCTCATTATGTGGGTCTTTGTCTCTCAGGTGTAAATCACAGCATTATTCATGATCATTCACACCCCCACACATATTGCCTTTGTAAAGAAAAAGTATCTTACAAAATGTAAATCAATATATTGTTTTATGTGAATGAGCAGGCACAATGATTCTCACATCAGTTTGAAGCAAAAACTCTAGGCAACACCACCCATTAGTCAAAAGTCTTGTGGACACATATCTATTGTGTGTTTTGTGGACTTAATTCAGTGACTTACATTTTTTGTTTTTTCAAAAACCACGCATAAACGTTATTCTCTCAAAAATACAAGCATGTACATACATATTGCTCACATATTATGGTAGCCCAGTTTGTGCTGAATACAGTGTAATGACACTTTTGCTATTAATATGTTTATAAGCAACTGAAAAAGCACAAATGTCAGAGCATCTCAAAACTTCTAAAGGGCCCCAAAACTGTGCAGTCCTCTAGGGGTTAAATGGGTTCGAGAGTTTTTTTAATTTACCAATTTGAGGAACAGACACAGTCTCTATGTGATAATATCTAGGTGAAAGAGTCTCTATGTGTTGGGATTTATCTGATTTCTGTTACGTGAGACGGCTAGCAGACGGTCGGTTTAGCCAGTCTGTCTGCTTTCTGACCTGGGCTCCAGTTAGTCACATGCTTGCATGTCACATTAGTACATGAATGCATTTCAATGAATTTCCCACTGAATTATGCGATCTGAAGAGCTAAAACAGTATACACAGCGCGTTCATTCGATCTCTACAGCTGTCAATCATCTTATGTGAGTCAACGTGACCATAATTCATGCCCTTCTGCATGACGCTGTCCTGTACACTTCCTCGTTCTGTCTCTGTGATAAACAAACTTTTCTACACGTCAAAAATGAAGAGAATAAACACACGATTATGATGGTATATGGTTTGTGTGTGATTTTAATGCGATTTGGGCTATTTTCATATCAATAATGGATGTTTAGCAGGTGTAGTGATTAGCTCCAAATAAAATGCTAAATATAACATATTAAAACATTATATGACTAAAATCCACATTAGATCGCGATCTGAAGTTAACACAAATATTCGATGGTGGTTTAAAGTGAGAGTAGAGTAAAAGTGCAATATCTTTTAAATTGTGTTATGTAGCTTGATGTTAACTGTAGCTCTAATGCACCTGTTGTGCCAGGAGCTATATTCTATTTCACTATTTATTTTGTTAATAGAGTTCACATATGGTCCCAAGAATACTTTTTTGTTTTGTTTTCTAGAAAGACTTCAGATGATAGATGGATTAATGTATTGTGGGATGAAAGTGGTGTTGATGGGCAAGTCATTATTTCCAGAATAAAGGCTAATAATTGCTGAATATAAACAAAAGAATAACGAGAAAAAAATAATGAAGATTAAGTCTCATACCGACAGAGGTGTGAAAAGTTTGTTGTTTGAGGTCAATAGAGCATGAATTGAGCATTTCTCCTTGCCAGACATCTTATCAACCTTCTCTAAAAACTCACCTGACATGCTCTTATGAAATTATTTACAGAATGCAAAGTTTTAGAGATATCATCCTCAGATTTGAAATGAAGCATGACCACAGAGCTTCATTATGTTTCTAAGTTTCTATAACACAGAATTACAGACTGTTATTAATATGGAGATATATAAGCTCAAACATAAAAAACAAAATAAAAATATTAAGAATATAATTTTTAAATGTATAAAAATATAATGTGTCTGAGTCTTGAACTGTAAACTCTCAAGTGTTGGCTTTCTAAATATATGTTGATTATGTGTCTATTCTGAATGACTTATGAGCAGCAACCTTTTTAATTTGGGTATGTCAGGGTAAGCGGTTAAACGACTGGAGAAATATGGACTCAAAGCCAGATGGGACAAATGCAAATTTCTCAAGCCAAGTGTCACATGTTGTAGGCAAACAGAAAACGCGATTCTACAAGATTCTGTCACAAGTGAATGTGGCAACACTGCAAGGTTGGAAAACCAAACACAAATCTCCACTGCCCGCATACTTTGCAATCTATAACTGTCTGGGTTGGTTCAGCAACCAAATCTGACATACTGACATACAGACTGCTAAGAAGATTATTGGTGCTAGCTCCCCTGCCCACCTCCAGGACCAGTACTGGAAGAGGAAGAGGGCAGGTAAAATCAAGGTCGTAACCATGTCTTGAAAATTGGGGAAGGGACCAACGCTTTTTTAATTGTTTTATTTTGTGTGTGGGGGCTGTTATTGGTCTTTTTATTCAAATAAATTAAATAAAGTATTAAAAGGGATTTAAGTGAATAAAGAAAGATATATAAGAATGTAGTAATTAATCAATTCAAACTAATATTTTATTTTAAAATATGAATACATTCACTCAAATTCAGACATTCATATGTCTAATATGTAAAAAATGCAAAAATGTCTTGTCTCTTCGCATTCAATTATTGATTAGGACTACATGAATCATGCAAATAATAGCACATGCCTGTTCAATTCATTAATCTGAAAGGGTTGCAATGGAATTCGCACTTGTCTTCTGTGAACAGTAGTCCAAAGCCCGCCTTATTTGATTTGATTGGCCATCTCAATCCTTTTGACATTGATGAGCGCTGTTAGATCGCTGAGGCAGAGCAGCTTAAAAGTTCTTGTCATCCTTACAACAAATAGATAGGTGCGTAATGGAGTGCAGCAGAGCAGCATCAAGAACATCAAATATTGGGTGGATAATTTGGCCATTTCTAATTATTGGGGAGAACTTGTCCCCCTCAATGTCTATGGTGGTTATGGCCTTGAGTAAAATCATCACAGACTCCACTCACCCTGGCCACCGTCTGTTTGAACTGTTGCCATCTGGACGGCAGTTGATGTGCTAGAAGCAAGAAAAATGGGCAAGCGTAAGGATTTGAGCGAGTTTGACAAGGGCCAAATTGTGATGGCTAGACGACTGGGTCAGAGCATCTCCAAAACTGCAGCTCTTGTGGGGTGTTCCCGGTCTGCAGTGGTCATTATCTATCAAAAGTGCTCCAAGGAAGGAACAGTGGTGAACCGGCGATAGTGGTCATGGGTGGCCAAGGCTCATTGATGCATGTGGGGAGCGAAGGCTGGCCCATGTGGTCCGATCAAACAGACGAGCTACAGTAGCTCAAATTGCTCAAGAAGTTAATGCTGGTTCTGATAGAAAGGTGTCAGAATACACAGTGCATTGTAGTTTGTTGCATATGGGGCTGCATAGCCGCAGACCAGTCAGGGTGCCCATGCTGACCCCTGTCCACCGCCGAAAGCGCCAACAGTGGGTACGTGAGCATCAGAACTGGACCACGGACCAATGAAGAAGGTGGCCTGGTATGATGAATCACGTTTTCTTTTACATCATGTGGATGGCCGGGTGCTTGTACGTCAATAACCTGGGGAACACATGGAACCAGGATGCACTATGGGAAGAAGGCAAGCCGGGGGAGGCAGTGTGATGCTTTGGGCAATGTTCTGCTGGGAAACCTTGGGTCCTGCCATCCATGTGGATGTTACTTTGACACATACCACCTACCTAAGCATTGTTGCAGACCATGTACACCCTTTCATGGAAACGGTATTCCCTGGTGACTGGCCTCTTTCAGCAGGATAATGCGCCTGCCACAAAGCAAAAATGAGTTTGAGGTGTTGACTTGGCCTCCAAATTCCCCAGATCTCAATCCAATCAAACATCTGTGGGATGTGCTGAACAAACAAGTCCGATCCATGGAGGCCCCACCTCGCAACTTTCAGGACCTGCTGTTAACATCTTGGTGCCAGATACCACAGCACACCTTCAGGGGTCTAGTGGAGTCCATGCCTCGACGGGTCAGGGCTGTTTTGGCAGCAAAAGGGTGACCAACACAATATTAGGATAGGGGCAGTTGTGGCCTAATAGTTAGACAGTCTGACTTGTAACCTGAAGGTTGCAGGTTAGATTCTCAATACCGGCAGAAAATGACTGAGGTGCCCTTGAGCAAGACACCTAACCCCCAATCGCTCTCCGGGAACCACAGTTAATGGCAGCCCACTGCTCCGAGTGTGTGTGTGTGTCCACGGTTTGCAGTGTTCACTACTCACTACTCCAAATGTGAGTGCACTAACTTGGATGGGTTAAATGTATGGGATACCATACGTGGCCTTCATATCACTTCACTAGATTAAAATCTAGTGTTCCAGATGAGCTGCACACTTGCCTAGGAGTTATGTGTGGTGGCCAGGGATGGATCAAGAGATAGAGTGGCTGACACTGCGGTGCCCTGGTTGTCAAATGGTACAGAATGAGCCTGAAAGTGCACCACTTCACCCCTGGGAATGGCACCAGCACCCCAGTGGGAGTGGGTACATGTCAATTTTGCAGGGCCATTCATTGGATCGATGTTCCTGGTGGGAGATGATGCCTTTTCCAAATGGCCTGAGGTTTTCACCATGAGCACCACCACCTCTTTGCGAACCATTGAGGTACTAAGAGACTTGTTTGCTGGAACTGGAGTTCCTCATCAGTTAGTAAGCGACAATGGGCCACAATTTGTTGCTACTGATTTCCAGACATTCCTTCACAGAAATGGCATCAGATATGTCAAGACTGCCCCGTGGCACCCAGCAACTTTTACAAAGCCTTAAGCAAGGGCTTCGATCTATGGCAACAGGAAGGTGACGTGATGAAGAGAAGCAGCTTTACCCTGATCATCCAGAGAGGTTTGATTCTGTTCCTCAGGTTCTGTGTGGAGAGAGTCTGACTGGACGCTGTTACTGGGAGGCTGAATGGAGCGGATATAGAGCTGATATATCAGTGACATGTAAAGGAATCAACAGGAAAGGACTGAGTGATGACTTGGTACTGTTTGACGTAATTGGTACTTCTGGTTTTAAGGGTGGAGGAAATGTTGTATATCAACATAGCAGATATCTTTGTTCTATTATTTAGGTCTGTCGTCCAATTTGTGCTCAGGGTTTGTTTGGTTGTGTCTGAATGTTTGGTGAGATGCTGTTGAGTAAAGTCTGACATGAGTTCACATATTCATCTCGTCTTGTGTTTCTATGATGCATGATATCACAGACATTACAATAATGATTTTTATACTGTACAAACTGTATATTCTATCCCCTAACTCTAAACCTACCCCTAAACCTACCCACCACAATAAACTCTTTGCATTTTTGCATTTTCAAAAAACATCACTGATATATAAGCCGTTTTCTTCTTGGGGACCAAAAATGTCCCCAAAAGATCAAAGATTTTTGGTATAACTATCCTTGTGTGGACATTTGGACATATCCCCATAATGTAGGGTTTACGAGGGTTTATAAGCTTGTTTTCTCATGGGGACCTCAATTAGGACCCCACAGTGACACGAGTCCCCATGAGTCAGTGTGTGTTCAGGTTGAAGTCCCCACCGGGACAGAAAAACATGTACACACTCATGCACAAACGCACGTCTTCACTGACTGTTGTTTTGTTGTTATAGATGTTTCTCTCTTCTTGTGTTCAGATGCCTGTGATCTCACACTGGATCCAAACACAGCAAACACTCAACTCATTCTGTCTGAGGAGAACAGGAAGGTGACGTGTGGAAGAGAATCAGCCATATCCTGATCATCCAGAGAGATTTGATGGTATTCCTCAGGTTCTGTGTGGAGAGAGTCTGACTGGACGCTGTTACTGGGAGACTGAATGGAGCGGATATAGTGCTGATATATCAGTGACATATAAAGGAATCAGCAGGAAAGGACTGAGTGATGACTGTTGGTTTGGATTCAATGACAAATCCTGGAGTCTGGATGGCTATAATGACGGATTCACTGTCTGTCACAATAATAACTACACTGATATTCCTGCCGTCCCTTCATCCTCCAATAGAGCAGGAGTGTATGTGGACGTGTTGGACGGCACTCTGTCCTTCTACACCGTCTCTGACACACACACACTCAAACAATTAATCACTTTCAACACCACATTCACTGAACCCCTCTATGCTGGATTTAGGGTTAAAATGAACTCTTCTGTGTCAGATTAAAACACAGACACACACACACACACACTTGTAAATCCTCTTTCTAACATCCACATGCACACAAAGTCATAAAACTTCACATAATGTTGCCAGCCAGCACCAGATTTTTGATAATTTTCACAACAATTTCATGGACCCCAGAATATTTTGTTGTATGAACATCTGAACATATAATAAATGAAAAGAAAGAACAGAGCCCCTGCTTAAAAAAATGCTTTATTCTAGCTTCAGATAGGATCGAAGCTTCTAGGATCGGATTCAGAGCGATGATCAAAACACAGATGGAGTAGATTGAGTCCATCAACACCCCCAAAGCATCACAGTCCTATAGCTCGTCCTGGGTCGACATTTCATTTAGTAACAGGTAGTTTTGATTTATATGCTGTTTAATGTTTGATAATCATATTAGTTTACATGGTTTTAAGCAATGCTTCTGCTGCTTCTTTGCTTGAGATTCTGTACTATTTCAGAAGATGCTTAACAGCACCCTCTACTGTATAACAGTGAAAACACATGGAAAGAGTTAACATTTTTCTTCATAATTCAGAAGTTAGAAGTCTAAATCAGACACATATACTGTTCTGAATCCCTAAAAACTGAGTAATAAGTTTGCTTTAATACTTATATTGTTAAGTGATTAATAGATTTAATAAAAGTACATTTGTGACTGATTTAATCATGAAGCGGTTTATGAATGATTGATGTGAACTGATGACAGTATGAATAATCATGAACATGATGAGGGATCAGCAGAATGAAACACAGAGGCTGAATTCACACAGAATAAATCACTAAGTCTCCTGAAAGTGTGCTGTATTTTTCCACACACTGTCTGCGCTGATTTAGCAGCGATTCACTAAATGAATTCTGCAGATCAGTGATGGTACAAACACTCACACTATCGCTGCTGAACACAGTTTATATCACGGTGTAATTCCAGTCTTTCAGGAGCTTCAGAGCTCAATCTGCTGCCTTGATCACTAGAACATCTTCTATTGAAATGATTGTCTTTTATCCTTTTATTAGTTCTCCACGAACAGCTTTATATGACAGAAGATATTCACCTAGATATTATCACATAGAGACTGTGTCTGTTCCACGAATTAGTAAATACAAAAAACCATCAAAACCATTCAACGGTAAAAATTTAATTGATGTCCAACAAATAAACAACAGATATAATACAGATGATCAAATGATAAAGCTCGGGCTGCTGAATATTCGATCCCTTTCCTCAAAAGCGCTTATTGTTAATGATATGATTACAGATCATAACCTAGATGTGCTGTGTTTGACAGAAACCTGGCTAAAACCTGACGATTACATTACTTTAAATGAGTCCACCCCCCAATATTATTGTTATAAACACGAGCCGCGTCTGAAAGGTAAAGGGGGAGGTGTTGCTGTAATTTATAATAATATCTTCGGTATTACTCACAAGTCTAGATTCAAATATAATTCCTTTGAAGTTTTGGTGCTTTATGTAATGTTATGTAGTGAAATTTATAAATTCCGTTTGACATTTGTGCTGGCTACTGTATATAGGCCACCAGGGCACCATACAGACTTTACCAGAGAATTTGCTGATTTTCTATCAGATTTAGTACTGGCTGCAGATAAAGTCCTAGTTGTTGGTGATTTTAATATCCATGTAGACAATGAAAAAGACGCATTGGGATTGGCATTTAGAGACATTCTAAACTCTATTGGAGTAAGGCAACACGTGTCAGGACCCACTCGATGACGATGACATCTCAGATCATTACCTAGTATCATGTACACTAAATTTAGCAAAGGCTGCAAAGCCGTCCCCTCGTTTCAAATATGGCAGGACTATCACTGCTGCGACTAAAGATTTCTTTGTAAATAATCTTCCTCATCAGTTTCATCTCCTCAGCATCCCAGATAGCCTAGAGGAACTCGATGTTGCAACAGAAACTATTGACTCTCTCTTTTCCAGCACTTTAGACACAGTTGCTCCCCGGCGCTTAAAGAAGATTAAAGAAAATAGTCCAACGCCGTGGTACAACGAGCACACCCGGGCCCTTAAAACAGCAGCCAGAAAAATGGAGCGCAGCTGGAAGAAAACAAAACTAGAAGTTTTTCGCATTTCGTGGAAAGAGAGCATGATTGCATACAGAAAGGCCCTAAAAACTGCTAGATCTGCTTATTTCTCGACTCTCTTAGAAGAAAACAAACACAACCCTAGGTATTTATTCGATACAGTGGCTAAATTAACCAAAGATAAAGCTTCACCTTATGATGTTTGTAAACAGCACAGCAGTAATGACTTTATGAACTTCTTTACTTGTAAGATTGATAATATTAGGAAAAAAATTATAACCATGCAGCCGTCTACTACAGTATCACATCAGACAGTGCATTGTAGTGTCACTGAGGAAAAATTACATTCATTCACTGCTATAGGAGAAGAAGAATTGGCTAAACTCGTTAAATCATCAAAATCAACAACATGTATGCTCGACCCCATACCGACTAAACTACTAAAAGAGATGCTTCCAGAGGTCATAGATCCTCTTCTTAATATCATTAATTCATCCCTGACATTAGGATATGTACCGAAAACTTTTAAGTTGGCTATTATTAAACCACTTATTAAAAAACCGCAACTTGATCCTACAAAATTAGTCAATTACAGGCCAATCTCAAATCTACCCTTTTTGTCAAAAATACTAGAAAAGGCAGTGTCCTCACAATTATGCTCCTTTTTAGAAAGAAATGGTATCTGTGAGGATTTCCAGTCAGGATTTAGACCTTATCATAGTACTGAGACTGCTCTCATTAGAGTTACAAATGATTTACTCTTATCATCCGATCGTAGTTGTATATCTCTATTAGTGTTACTCGATCTTAGCGCTGCATTCGATACTATCAACCACAACATTCTTTTGAATAGACTCAAAAATTATGTTGGCATTAGTGGAACTTCATTGGCATGGTTTAAATCATACTTATCTGACCGTTATCAGTTTGTAGCAATAAATGAAGAGATGTCACACCCAACACAAGTTCAGTATGGAGTACCGCAGGGCTCAGTGCTAGGACCGTTGCTTTTCACCCTGTACATGCTACCACTGGGAGATATTATTAGGAAGCATGGCGTTAATTTTCATTGTTATGCTGACGATACTCAGCTCTATATTTCTTCACGCCCTGACGAAACTTACCAATTCACAAGATTAACAGAATGCATAGCTGATATAAAAAATTGGATGACTAGTAATTTCCTGCAACTTAATTCAGAAAAAACTGAATTTTTAATCATTGGACAAAAAAACTCCACAAGTAGTAACCTAGAATACTGTCTAACACTCGATGGCTGCTCTGTCAAGTCCTCGTCGTCAGTTAGGAACCTGGGTGTGCTCTTTGATACCAATCTCTCATTTGAAAGCCACGTTTCTAGCATCTGTAAAACTGCATTCTACCATCTTAAAAATATATCTAAATTATGGCACATGGTTTCAATGCAAAATACTGAACAGTTAGTTCATGCGTTCATGACCTCAAGGCTAGATTATTGTAATGCTCTACTGGGTGGTTGCCCTGCTCGCTTAATAAATAAACTGCAGCTGGTCCAAAACGCAGCAGCTAGAGTTCTTACTAGAACCAGGAAGTATGACCATATTAGCCCGGTTCTGGCAACACTGCATTGGCTCCCTATTAAACATCGTATACATTTTAAAATCTTGCTGATTACTTACAAAGCACTAAATGGTTTAGTGCCCCAGTACTTGAGCGAGCTCTTAACGCATTATACTCCATCATGTCTATTGCGGTCTCAAAATTCTGGCCAGTTGATAATACCTAGAATATCAAAATCAACTGCAGGTGGTCGGTCCTTTTCCTATTTAGCACCTAAACTCTGGAACAGTCTTCCTAGCATTGTTCGGGAAGCAGACACACTCTGTCAGTTTAAATCTAGACTAAAAACACATCTCTTTACTATGGCATACACATAAAACATTTTTAATTTCTATTATTCAAATCAGTTAAAGGATTGTTTTAGGCTGCATTAACTAGGTCAGCCGGAACCGGGAACACTTCCAATAACACCTGATGTACTCGTTACATCATAAGAAGAATGGCATCTACGCTAATGTTAGTCTCTCTGTTTATCCCGAGGTTTACTGCAGTCGGCCGGATCCGGGCCGTATCCAGACCAGATGGTGGACCTTAGCCTGGACATGACGACCATATCCCTGAAGTGTCTGCAGAGACCGTGTCAATTAAACTCCCCCCTGTAAATGCCGCATCGACACGACATCCTCATTAAACCCGTCCCCGGCGTGACAACTCCAATCTTTCGAATAATCCTACGAATATCTATTGATCTAATATGACTTCTGACCTGTAATGTTGCCAGAATCATAATCATACACTATTTGTTCGTCGGCCAGAGGAGAACTGGCACCCCGACTGAGCCTGGTTTCTCCCAAGGTTTTTTTCTCCATTCTGGCTCTGAAGGAGTTTTGGTTCCTTGCCACCGTCGCCTTTGGCTTTTGGCTTGCTCAGTTGGGGACACCTAAATTTCAACTATATTACTGATCTGCCCGCGTTGACACTATATGATAATTGAAATGAGCTGGATGACATCACCGTTTTCACCAGAGCGGCTGTACAGCCGAATCAAATTCCGTTGCATTATTTTCCTGTTACCACTGTGAAGCTGCTTTGAAACAATTGCCATTGTAAAAAGCGCTATATAAATAAAGGTGATTTGATTTGATTTAGAAGCAACACACAAGTCTCTGTGCCTCAGCTCTGACTAAAATATTAATGTCAAAAACGTCATGATTAATGCCAAAGTAAAGCTGATATTTGCGTGTATTATAATCAAAGATACATAGAAGGTGTTCTAGGTCAATTTGACAACCCACTATTATTCTCAAATACTACTGTTGTTGTGAATCTGAATGTAGTTTTAAGAGTTTTTAGGCCAGAATGTAGTTGTTCAAACTGATGCCTTCGCAGATTCACTGCTCTAATACACCTTTTGTGTACTTTAACAAATTTCAATCTGGCTTCCGACTGCATCACAGCACAGAGACAGCGCTCATAAAGATAATAAATTATATTCACCTCAATACTGATACAGGCAAATTATCAGTGCTGGTGCTACTCGACCGCGGTGCTGCATTTGACACTGTTGACCACAACATACTTCTTGACAGGCTGGAAAACTGGGTCTGGCTTTCTAGGATAGTCCTCAAATGGTTCAGATCATACTTAGAAGGGAGAGGTTATTATGTGAGTATAGGTGACCATAAGTCTGAGTGGACACCCATGACATACGGAGTCCCACAAGGGTCAATTCTTGCACCGCTCCTGTTCAACCTGTACATGCTCTCACTGAACCAAATAATGAGAGAGAACAAAATTGCTTACCACAGCTATGCTGACGACACCCAGATCTACTTAGCACTATCGCATAACGACTACAGCCCCATTGACTTCCTGTGCAAATGCATTGATGAAGTTAACAGTTGGATGTGCCAAAACTTTCTTCAGTTAAACAAAGACAAAACTGAAGTCATTGCATTTGGAAACAAAGATGAAGTTGTCAAGGCGAACGCATACCTTGACACTAGGAGTCAAACAACTAAAAATAAAGTCAGGAATCTTGGTGTGATTCTGGAGTCTGACGTTAGTTTCAGTAGTCATGTAAAAGCAATAACTAAATCAGCTTACTATCATCTCAAAAATATATCAAGATTTAGATGCTTTGTTTCCAGACAAGACTTAGAGAAACTTGTTCATGCTTTCATCACCAGCAGGGTGGACTATTGTAATGGACTCCTCACCGGCCTTCCCAAAAAGACCATTAGACAGAACGCTGAGCAGAACCAGAAAATATGACCATATCACACCAGTCCTCAGGTCTTTACACTGGCTTCCAGTTACATTTAGAATTGATTTTAAAGTATTATTACTGGTATGTGATGGCCTAGGACCTCAATACATTGCAGATATGATGATAGAATATAAACCTAACAGATCACTCAGATCATCAGGATCAAGTCAGTTAGAAATACCAAGAGTTCGCTCAAAGCAAGGAGAGTCTGCCTTTAGCTATTATTCCAGCCGAAGCTGAACCAGTTTCCAGAACAGATCAGATGTGCTCCAGCAGTAGCCACATTCAAATCCAGACTCAAAACATCTGTTTAGCTGTGCATTTACTGAATGAGCTCTGTGCTTTGTCCGAACTGCTTACACTTTATTTTATATGTCCGACTGATTGCACTTTATTTTAATGTACAGTGGGGAGAACAAGTATTTGATACACTGCCGATTTTGCAGGTTTTCCTACTTACAAAGCATGTAGAAGTCTGTAATTTTTATCATAGGAACACTTCAACTGTGAGAGACAGAATCTAAAACAAAAATCCAGAAAATCACATTGTATAATTTTTAAATAATTAATTTGCATTTTATTGCATGACATAAGTATTTGATCACCTACCAACCAGTAAGAATTCCGGCTCTCACAGACCTGTTAGTTTTTCTTTAAGAAGCCCTCCTGTTCTCCACTCATTACCTGTATTAACTGCACCTGTTTGAACTCGTTACCTGTATAAAAGACACCTGTCCACACACTCAATCAAACAGACTCCAACCTCTCCACAATGGCCAAGACCAGGGAGCTGTGTAAGGACATCAGGGATAAAATTGTAGACCTGCACAAGGCTGGGATGGGCTACAGGACAATAGGCAAGCAGCTTGGTGAGAAGGCAACAACTGTTGGCACAATTATTAGAAAATGGAAGAAGTTCAAGATGACGGTCAATCTCCCTCGGTCTGGGGCACCATGCAAGATCTCACCTCGTGGGGCATCAATGATCATGAGGAAGGTGAGGGATCAGCCCAGAACTACACGGCAGGACCTGGTCAATGACCTGAAGAGAGCTGGGACCACAGTCTAAAAGAAAACCATTAGTAACACACTACGCCGTCATGGATTAAAATCCTGCAGCGCACGCAAGGTCCCCCTGCTCAAGCCAGCGCATGTCCAGGCCCGTCTGAAGTTTGCCAATGACCATCTGGATGATCCAGAGGAGGGTTAGGAAGGTCATGTGGTCTGATGCGACAAAAATAGAGCTTTTTGGTCTAAACTCCACTCGCCGTGTTTGGAGGAAGAAGAAGGATGAGTACAACCCCAAGAACACCATCCCAACCGTGAAGCATGGAGGTGGAAACATCATTGTTTGGGGATGCTTTTCTGCAAAGGGGACAGGACGACTGCACCGTATTGAGGGGTGGATGGATGGGGCCATGTATTGCGAGATCTTGGCCAACAACCTTCTTCCCTCAGTAAGAGCATTGAAGATGGGTCGTGGCTGGGTCTTCCAACATGACAACGACCCGAAACACACAGCCAGGGCAACTAAGGAGTGGCTCCGTAAGAAGCATCTCAAGGTCCTGGAGTGGCCTAGCCAGTCTCCAGACCTGAACCCAATAGAACATTTTTGGAGGGAGCTGAAAGTCCATATTGCCCAGCGACAGCCCCGAAACCTGAAGGATCTGGAGTAGGTCTGTATGGAGGAGTGGGCCAAAATCCCTGCTGCAGTGTGTGCAAACCTGGTCAAGAACTACAGGAAACGTATGATCTCTGTAATTGCAAACAAAGGTTTCTGTACCAAATATTAAGTTCTGCTTTTCTGATGTATCAAATACTTATGTCATGCAATAAAATGAAAATTAATTACTTAAAAATCATACAATGTGATTTTCTGGATTTTTGTTTTAGATTCCGTCTCTCACAGTTGAAGAGTACCTATGATAAAAATTACAGACTTCTACATGCTTTGTAAGTGGGCAAACCTGCAAAATCGGCAGTGTATCAAATACTTGTTCTCCCCACTGTATCATCTCTTTATTCTTTGAATTGTTTTTATTACTGTTCCGCTGTACGTCCGCATCTTTTTAACTCTTTTAATTATTTTATACTTGTATCATGATTTTATTTCTTTTAATTCTTATTATAACTGTTTTAATTATCCTTTTTTTATTATTTTGTTAAGGCTGTCTGGGTGGAAGAGGTCGAGAGACAGGAGAGCGATCTTGTTAGCACTGGAGATTTGTCTGCAAGGGTACTGTTTAAACACACAGTTACCTGATAAATATTTTTAAACCGAAATCCCTCCGCCGCTATTATGGTTGTGTGTACAGGAACAGGCAGAAGACTCAGGAGATGCAATCCAAACATGTTTTAATAGAAATAAATGCAAGGCAGGCAGACAACAATACCACATCACATAATGGTGACCAGACAAAGAGTGAGGAACTTAAGTAGCAAACTGAAATGAGATAATGAACTTAACACAGCTGAAACGAACATAACTAACGAGGGTAACTATGGTAACAAAGGACTGGCGGGAAAACTAACAAAGGAACATGTGACATGCAAAAACACAACTGAAGCCAGACAAACATGTAACAGGTGCGAAGACGATCCGTTTAGATCAGCTCTGACGGATAGATATGTATAGCCCTGGTGGTTCCAGGAAGATTTGTCTGCAAGGGTACTGTTTAAACGCACAGTTACCTGACAAATATAAATAGTAAAATTGCGAACCTGACTCTCCATTTTTCTTCCACTCCAGATAGGGGTGATTCAGGTTATATATATATATATTTTTTTTTTCTTCTGAATATTTTAATTCCATTTCTGTGGAAAGCACTTTGAATTGCCACTGCGTATGAAATGTGCTATATAAATAAACTTGCCTTGCCTTGCCTTGCCTTGCCTAATACGCAAACATCTCTGGAGCACCAAGCCGTTCTAAAGTTACATTTTAGAACCCGCAACAGAGTGTTTATCTCCACACTTGCTCTGTGTTGTTCGGAGTGGTTGTATAAAAGCATTATTATACTCGCAGCCATGCAATAACCAAATTGAATGCGAGGCCCTGACTCTAAAAGGTTTAGTTTCAAAGGGAATCAGTCCTTCTGAGGGAAATGCAGTGCATGTCCAGCAGGTGATGCTGCGACTGGATGATGAAGAGCTGAGACAGGTTCCTGTGTGTCTGCGGTCTGCCTCTCGTGTTCAGGACTTGTAGCAAACACAGATCAGCCAGTGCTGTAGTGCTGTCCTGACACCAATATTAATACACATACCAGTGAAACTCCAGAACACTCATATCAGCTTTAACACTGCCGCAGTGTTCAATAACAACTAATATGATATTGAACACGCCTTTATTGAATTATATTTCTATAGTAATACATTAAAGCTTGAGAGATTTAATGTCTTTTACCTTCAGTCGATTTCATCTAAGGCTGTGTTCTTATTTCTCTTTCTTACAGTGCTGGTTCACAGCAGGTGTTTGAATGATTGAGAGAATGTTTCAGGAACATCATGCTAACCTTTAAATAACATACTATTAACATTAAGGAAACAGGACATTTTTATGTTCTCGGAATGTTACAAATCACCGTTCCTAGAATGTTGAATTGTTAATCATTAAGTTGAAAGAACATTTGAGGAACATCATACCTTTTAAAACACGTTCCTCTAACGTCAAGAAAACTGGACATTTTTTACGTTCCCAAAACCAACACTGAATATTTGGAGAACATTCTTATAACAAAAATCTGTTAGCTGGGCTGGATATTCATAAGATGACGTTTCACGCTACGGACGAATTCCAAGCGGTGTAGTTCCACCCTTGAAGGGCACTTCTGGAAGGGGGCGCCATATGTAGGGCCTTTCCAAATGAAAGTGAACAACTGAATCCCTTCACGAAGGGAAGATGCGATTGTCACTTCAAGAAGTATTAATAGTTTATAATAATAGTTATAATTTAATAGTTTATGGCCATGTGTCCTTGTGATTCATTTTAAATCTAGAGAGTTGGAGTTAACGTATAAACAGAACAATTCAAGTTGTTTTGTTTTCGTCATGCATTTAATATTAAGTTTAAAAATGTTTCATAGGTAAGAAATGTGTTTAATTCTTAACTTGCTACAAATAAACGTACATTTATGCCGTTTTTAAATATACTTTATATGTGTGTGTATATTTGTGGACACAGGAAGGAAAGGGAAGACATTTATATGAAATACATAAAGAAGCAGGAAATGTGAGCAAAGAAACAGATGACACGATCATTTCACAACTCCATATTGGACACAGCTTTGATTCAAATAACTTTTTAAAATTGGTAAACATAATACAGGATTGTGCTGCAAATGTGGGTTACCAGAAACATGTTCTTCTAAAATGTGTTGGTTATAATATAGATCTCTGCTCATAGAAGAGGCTAAGGCTGTATCTGTAGGAATAAAAAAGGCTAACATTAAAGAACTTACTGAACAATAATTCAAAAGTGATCACAGCTTTATCAGAATACCTAAAGAAAGCATGTTTAATTAGAAGAATTTAGAAGTTGTTTTTGTTTCCGTCATTCTACATCAACACTTCACATTCCATCCCAGTAGGTGGTGGAAATGCACCAAACCACCATTTAATTCAAAAGAAGAAGAAAAGACGCTGGACTGTCCATAAAGAATCATATATCACGGTAAGTTCAACTATCAGCCTTTAATGTTATGTAATGTTGTTATATGATGTTCTATGACTTTATAAGATCATATCAAACACTGAACTGAAAAGAACAAAAACTGTGATGCTCATGAAATGGATTAGATATCGAAAGTGAAAGTTAAAAGTTGATCGTCTCTGTTGATCTATGAAAAGTCATTAAAGAGACGTTATATAAAGTGGTATTTCCATCTTTCTGACACTCCCTCATGATTTGAGATCAGAATGCCAGGGATTTTCTAATCTTTAGCGAAATTATAATGTACAAACCCGATTCCAAAAAAGTTGGGACACTGTACAAATTGTGAATAAAAAAGGAATGCAATAATTTACAAATCTCATAAACTTATATTTTATTCACAATAGAATATAGATAACATATCAAATGTTGAAAGTGAGACATTTTGAAATGTCATGCCAAATATTGGCTCATTTTGGACACATTCCAAAAAAGTTGGGACAGGTAGCAATAAGAGGCCGGAAAAGTTAAATGTACATATAAGGAACAGCTGGAGGACCAATTTGCAACTTATTAGGTCAATTGGCAACATGATTGGGTATAAAAAGAGCCTCTCAGAGTGGCAGTGTCTCTCAGAAGTCAAGATGGGCAGAGGATCACCAATTCCCCCAATGCTGCGGCGAAAAATAGTGGACCAATATCAGAAAGGAGTTTCTCAGAGAAAAATTGCAAAGAGTTTGAAGTTATCATCATCTACAGTGCATAACATCATCCAAAGATTCAGAGAATCTGGAACAATCTCTGTGCGTAAGGGTCAAGGCCGGAAAACCATACTGGATGCCCGTGATCTTCAGGCCCTTAGACGGCACTGCATCACATACAGGAATGCTACTGTAATGGAAATCACAACATGGGCTCAGGAATACTTCCAGAAAACATTGTCGGTGAACACAATCCACCGTGCCATTCGCCGTTGCCGGCTAAAACTCTATAGGTCAAAAAAGAAGCCATATCTAAACATGATCCAGAAGCGCAGGCGTTTTCTCTGGGCCAAGGCTCATTTAAAATGGACTGTGGCAAAGTGGAAAACTGTTCTGTGGTCAGACGAATCAAAATTTGAAGTTCTTTTTGGAAAACTGGGACGCCATGTCATCCGGACTAAAGAGGACAAGGACAACCCAAGTTGTCATCAGTGCTCAGTTCAGAAGCCTGCATCTCTGATGGTATGGGGTTGCATGAGTGCGTGTGGCATGGGCAGCTTACACATCTGGAAAGGCACCATCAATGCTGAAAGGTATATCCAAGTTCTAGAACAACACATGCTCCCATCCAGACGTCGTCTCTTTCAGGGAAGACCTTGCATTTTCCAACATGACAATGCCAGACCACATACTGCATCAATTACAACATCATGGCTGCGTAGAAGAAGGATCCGGGTACTGAAATGGCCAGCCTGCAGTCCAGATCTTTCACCCATAGAAAACATTTGGCGCATCATAAAGAGGAAGATGCGACAAAGAAGACCTAAGACAGTTGAGCAACTAGAAGCGTGTATTAGACAAGAATGGGACAACATTCCTATTCCTAAACTTGAGCAACTTGTCTCCTCAGTCCCCAGACGTTTGCAGACTGTTATAAAAAGAAGAGCGGATGCCACACAGTGGTAAACATGGCCTTGTCCCAACTTTTTTGAGATGTGTTGATGGCATGAAATTTAAAATCAACTTATTTTTCCCTTAAAATGATACATTTTCTCAGTTTAAACATTTGATATGTCATCTATGTTGTATTCTGAATAAAATATTGAAATTTGAAACTTCCACATCATTGCATTCTGTTTTTATTCACAATTTGTACAGTGTCCCAACTTTTTTGGAATCGGGTTTGTAAAGCAAAACCGTAAATGTGTTTCCACTGAAGCTATGTTTAGGTGAACTAGACGTCTGTTAAATTAGAAGAGAAAATATATGTTTTAGTCCATTTCATTTATGATTTATTGATGCCTTTGTTTTTTGTTCATATTTGTTTTCAGGGAACGTGCTGAAATGTTTAGCTTGAATTCACTGTAAATCACTTCAAATTAAAGTGTCTGCTGAATGTGATATTAATGTAATGCTCTCAGTGTTTCCATATAAAGGGTGATTCTCTGAGGTGTGGCAGATCCATGAATAATCCCACAAATCCAGGGGATAGATTCAGTGACCTCTGACCCCAGGTGAGACACTGTCCAGTACTGGAGACAATAGACAGACTCATACAACATCACAGATCATCTGAGCTAATAATATTTTGTTTATTACAGTGTAAAGACGTGGATGAATTATCATGACTTTTCTTAGTATCTCCAGCAGGGGGAGTCAGAGATCTTCATCTCCAGATCCCAGCTGTGTGTCTATAAAGAGCAATCAATCCATGGATCCTCCTGTTAAATTCAGTGACAGATCCATGACCCCTGACCCCAGGTGATTATCAGCATGTGTTTGGTGATGTGCACAATGTCAATGTTTACTTATATAGCAACATAAATCTAATGAAATATAGTACAAATATGCACAGGCCTAAGACCAAAATTAGTAGTTGTAATGTCAGGAAAGCTATTACAGTATTTTCTGAAAAACAAGTAACACCTGACAATAAGTCATGTGTCAAAATTGCGTTTTTGAAAGAAACACAGATCTGTGCACAAGTCACATTTTATGACTGCAGATATAAAGTGGCTCTACAGATGACAATAATGTCATTATTCAGCTCAAGTTTTGTTCTATTTTCCTGATATTTAATAATTTTTCCATTATCGGATATTGGTTTCGTAATATCGGCTCCACTGATAAATTGCGCCATCTGCATCTGAAGGGAGACGAGGAAACAATGGATGTCCACAGGTTTGCTTTGCTTTAATTAATCAAATTTATTTAACAGAACAGCCATTAATGCACAAAAGAGATGTTACATACAGTAAGTGCTTGATATGTTGTTTAAGCTTGTCGCTAAAAAATAGAAATCGAGTCACGTAATCCATCAAGTCATGCCCCAATAAAGATGTAACTTTACATTAAATAGAGCAGCCTTGAATGAGTGTCATTTATTTATAATCTTTATTTGAAAACATTAGACTTTATCAGTTTATTTTGCCTACTGTTAATATTAGTGTTGTTGCTGCTGCTGTTGTTATAAAAAAGTTATGCAATTAGACGTGCATGTACGGTAATACGATGTATCACAATAATGAACATGCATGGTATTATTATCGTGAGAAATTCAAAATACTGTGAATAATTATTTATTACGAATTAATACGAATTTTTAGAATTCATTTTGAGAATACTTTTCCATCAACTGTTTAACTGTATTATTTAATGGACCTAAGCTAACATTAACTGACTGTTACAATACTGGTGTAACTCAAAACTCACGAAGGCGAAGGAGAAGGAGAAGGAGAACTTGGAACAGGAACTTTAATGACAAAACTCACAGGGAACACTCAGAAACACCGGTATACATGAACGTCAACGGACAAACACTGAGGGAAAACTGAGGACTAAATACACAGAGGTAAACGAGGTAATTAACAGGACACAGGTGATGGAAATGACTAATCAGACAGACTGGGGAAAAACTAGGTCACAGGAACAAAACTACAAGCACTGAAAACCACAGACATGTAACACTGACAGTGATCAGTTGTATTTTTTAAACTATTGTTAACAAAGACTAATAACTTCTGTAACAATCGTTAATGTTAGTTAATACATTAACTAATGTTAACTAACGATATCTTATTGTAAAGTGTTACCTATTGTTCTTTATAATTCTTTTGCACTTTAATCTGTTTAAAACATTTGTTTACTTTATACATTTTTGTGTATTGCTTTATTGAATTTATGTTCAGTTATTTTTGTCATAAGGAAAAGTATGACAACCCTTTTTTGCAACTTATTTCAATATTGTGATAATACTGTATACTTTGATAAAATCTTCAGCAATTATCATGACATGAAAATTTGATACTGTCTCATGCCAAGATCCAATGTTTTCAGTGTTGCTATATGAAGATGAAATTTAACATGAAAGAATACTAATTTCCAACACTTATTTGTTTTTAAGATGACAGTATTGACAAAAGTGTTATAAATAAAACAGTTTGTTCAGTGCTGTTGTTATCACTGTGTGAAGTAAAACAATAAATAAATATTGGTTATGCATATCGGTTATCGGCCACATAAGCAAGCAATAATCTATAGCTGTATTGGTTATAAAAAAATATATCGGTCTATCTCTATTTTAAACCCCAACTAGAACAGTAAACTAGCAGACCACAATTTCAACATAAATTATATTCCAGAAAATACACTCACCTAAAGGATTATTAGGAACACCTGTTCAATTTCTCATTAATGCAATTATCTAATCAACCAATCACATGGCAGTTGCTTCAATGCATTTAGGGGTGTGGTCCTGGTCAAGACAATCTCCTGAACTCCAAACTGAATGTCAGAATGGGAAAGAAAGGTGATTTAAGCAATTTTGAGCGTGGCATGGTTGTTGGTGCCAGACGGGCCGGTCTGAGTATTTCACAATCTGCTCAGTTACTGGGATTTTCACGCACAGCCATTTCTAGAGTTTACAAAGAATGGTGTGAAAAGGGAAAAACATCCAGTATGCGGCAGTCCTGTGGGCGAAAATGCCTTGTTGATGCTAGAGGTCAGAGGAGAATGGGCCGACTGATTCAAGCTGATAGAAGAGCAACTTTGACTGAAATAACCACTCGTTACAACCGAGGTATGCAGCAAAGCATTTGTGAAGCCACAACACGCACAACCTTGAGGCGGATGGGCTACAACAGCAGAAGACCCCACCGGGTACCACTCATCTCCACTACAAATAGGAAAAAGAGGCTACAATTTGCACGAGCTCACCAAAATTGGACAGTTGAAGGCTGGAAAAATGTTGCCTGGTCTGATGAGTCTCGATTTCTGTTGAGACATTCAGATGGTAGAGTCAGAATTTGGCGTAAACAGAATGAGAACATGGATCCATCATGCCTTGTTACCACTGTGCAGGCTGGTGGTGGTGGTGTAATGGTGTGGGGGATGTTTTCTTGGCACACTTTAGGCCCCTTAGTGCCAATTGGGCATCGTTTAAATGCCACGGCCTACCTGAGCATTGTTTCTGACCATGTCCATCCCTTTATGACCACCATGTACCCATCCTCTGATGGCTACTTCCAGCAGGATAATGCACCATGTCACAAAGCTCGAATCATTTCAAATTGGTTTCTTGAACATGACAATGAGTTCACTGTACTAAAATGGCCCCCACAGTCACCAGATCTCAACCCAATAGAGCATCTTTGGGATGTGGTGGAACGGGAGCTTCGTGCCCTGGATGTGCATCCCACAAATCTCCATCAACTGCAAGATGCTATCCTATCAATATGGGCCAACATTTCTAAAGAATGCTTTCAGCACCTTGTTGAATCAATGCCACGTAGAATTAAGGCAGTTCTGAAGGCGAAAGGGGGTCAAACACAGTATTAGTATGGTGTTCCTAATAATCCTTTAGGTGAGTGTATGTTGGACTTTAATGTACAAATGTTGTATATAAGAGGAATCTGTTAAACTGACACTTCTGTCATAAATGTGTTGATGTTCCTTGCATGTTTTATTCACAAACATGTTTTTATGTTTGTATTTTGTTACCATTCAGAGATGATAAGACTGGAGACCAAGATTGTCCCTAGCAAGTAGATGATATTGTACAGAGAGTCAAACACAGACTCAAAACCAGCATGAAGAACAAGTATGAAACCCTCCTGAACAGGATCTACACACAGCTGTACATCATAGAGGGAGAGAGTGAAGGAGTGAATGAAGAACATGAGGTTTTACAGATGGAGAAAACAGCCAGAACACAACACTCACAAGACACTCCAATCTACTGCAATGACATCTTTACAGCCTCACATGAACCAGGATGTGAGGAGAAAGAGCAGATCAAGACTGTTCTTACTAAAGGCATCGCTGGAATCGGAAAAACCGTCTCTGTGCAGAAGTTCATTCTGGACTGGGCCGAGGGAAAAGCCAATCAGGATGTAGATTTCATGTTTGTGCTTCCATTTCGAGAGCTGAACTTGATCTGAGATCATCAGTACAGTCTTCACAGACTTCTGCTGGACTTTCATCCTGAACTTCAAGATCTGGACTCAAGGATTTATGAGGAGTGTAAAGTTGTGTTCATCTTTGATGGTCTGGATGAAAGCAGAATCACACTGAGGTTTTCAGACGCTCAGGAAGTTTCTGATGTGACCGAGACTTCATCAGTGGATGTGTTGATGTCAAAGCTCATGAAAGGAGAGATGCTTCCTTCTGCTCTCATCTGGATCACCTCCAGACCAGCAGCAGCCAATCAGATCCCCTCCAAATATATCAACTGTCTGACAGAGATTCAGGGATTCAATGAGCCTCAGAAGGAGGAATATTTCAGGAAGAGAATCAGTGACGAGCATCAAGCCAGCAGAATCATCTCACACATCCGAAGAGCAAGAAGCCTCCACATCATGTGCCACATACCTGTCTTCTGCTGGATCTCATCCACTGTGCTTCAAAAGCTCCTGAACGAAGATCTGAGTGCAGAAATCCCTCAAACTCTGACTGAAATGTACATCCACTTCCTGCTGATTCAGATCAACATGAGGAATCAGAAGTATGAAGAGAGAGATCCAGAGAAACTCCAGCAGTCCAACAGAGAAGTGATTGTGAAACTTGCTGAAGTGGCTTTCAAACAGCTGATGAAGGGCAATGTGATGTTCTATGAGGAGGACCTGAGAGAGATCGGCATAGATGTCACTGACGCCTGACTGAGCTCTTTAAGGAGGAATCAGTGATTCATCAGAGGAAAGTCTACATCTTCATTCATCTGAGCATTCAGGAGTTTCTCGCTGCTTTCCATGTGTTTTACTCACATGTGATCAACAAGGAGTTACTGCAGTTTCTTAAAGTATCTATGTGTGTGCTTCTAAAAACAGCAGTAAATAAATCTCTCAAGAGTAAAAATGGACACTTGGATCTGTTCCTGCGGTTCCTGCTGGGCGTCTCGCTGGAGTCCAATCAGAGACTCTTACAGGATCTACTGACACACACAGTAAACAGCTCAGAGAGCATCAGGAGAACCAAAGAATACATTAAAAAGAAGATCAAGGAACATGATCATTTCTCAACTGAAAGATCCATCAATCTGTTCCTCTGTCTGCTGGAAGTCAAAGATCAGACTCTGTCCAGAGAGATTCAGGAGTTTGTGAAATCAGACAAACACTCAGAGAAGAAACTCTCTCCTGCTTACTGCTCAACAATCGCCTACATGATTCAGATGTCAGAGGAGGTGGTGGATGAGCTGAACCTCAATAAATACAAGACATCAGATGAGGGTAGAAGAAGACTGATACCAGCTGTGATCAACTGCAGAAAAGCCCAGTGAGTGTTTAACAGCTACATAATCATGTGTTTAATAACAACTACTACTCTTTTAAAATAAAAATAACTATGATCATTATGCTTAAATAAGAAAGTTGTTCTCCTAAAGTTCAAGCTGTAGTCTCTGTAAACAGATTAAACTTGTCTGGCAGACATCCTTTTCCGGTCGTATCTCCAACTCTTCTCCCCTGTCTCAATTCTACTCTCTAACTAATAAAGCCAAAAAAGGTCATAAAAATAATATTAAAAATCGTGCTTGGCTTCTCATTCAACTGAATGAGAGTCGGTAATTACTGTTGAAGAAAATGTTTCTGCTGTAGTTAACGGTAAATAGTCAAAATAGCTCAAATAGCACAGATGTATACAGCAAAGAGTCTGAGCCTTTGAGACTAACCACAAGGATGACAAATCATTCAGAAGTTTAGAATAAGTAAATATGTTAATGTGAAAAGACTTTTGACTACAGGGATTAGTGGGTTTATAAAAGTCTAAACCTATTTACAGAGGAGCTAAAGGTAAAAACAGTGAAGTAGCAAATTATGTGCAAAAATTTCTTCTTCCAAACTGATTCATTGTATGTGCTGACACAAGGACAGTCCAAACTGTATAAATTAACTGTAACGGATACTAAATGCTGGAGAATACAAGAGAGCACAGAAGGAGAACGTAAATCTACTGGAGACCTTTGTAGTTGAAGATCAGGTATATATAAGGAGGATTATGAGTGCAGTGATGAGGAACAGGTGTGGCTGGTGGAGCCTGGTGAAACTGTGACATTTATGAGGGCCTTGCACTTTTATGCAGTACGGTTTAATGCGAAAATGTTCATGTTTCATTGCATGGGACAATGCATGTGACTACACTGCATCACGTTATCATGCTAATGCATCCTGATGTTTACCAAAGAAGGATTAATTACTCAACTAACACAAAACGGTAGTTTTAAATTATGCCAGCCAGACACAACTTTGAAAATCAAATCAAAATCAAATCATCTTTATTTATATAGCGCTTTTTGCAATGGCAATTGTTTCAAAGCAGCTTCACAGTGTTAACAGGAAAATAATGCAACGGAATTTGATTTGGCTGTACAGCCGCTCTGGTGAAAACGGTGATGTCATCAGCTCAGTTCAATTATCATATAGTGTCAATGCGGGCAGATGAGTAATATAGTTGAAATTTAAGTGTCCCCAACTGAGCAAGCCAAAAGCCAAAGGCGACGGCGGCAAGGAACCAAAACTCCTTCAGGGCCAGAATGGAGAAAAAAAAACCTTGGGAGAAACCAGGCTCAGTCGGGGTGCCAGTTCTCCTCTGGCCGACGAACAAATAGTGTATGATTATGATTCTGGCAACATTACAGGTCAGAAGTCATATTAGATCAATAGATATTCGTAGGATCATTCGAAAGATTGGAGTCGTCACTCCGGGGACGACTAATGCAGCCTAAAACAATCATTTAACTGATTTGAATAATAGAAATTAAAAATGTTTTATGTGTATGCCATAGTAAAGAGATGTGTTTTTAGTCTAGATTTAAACTGACAGAGTGTGTCTGCTTCCCGAACAATGCTAGGAAGACTGTTCCAGAGTTTAGGTGCTAAATAGGAAAAGGATCGACCACCTGCAGTTGATTTTGATATTCTAGGGATTATCAACTGGCCAGAATTTTGAGACCGCAATAGACGTGATGGAGTATAATGCGTTAAGAGCTTGCTCAAGTACTGGGGAGCTAAACAATTTAGTGCTTTGTAAGTAATCAGCAAGATTTTAAAATGTATACGATGTTTAATAGGGAGCCAGTGCAGTGTTGCCAGAACCGGGCTAATATGGTCATACTTCCTGGTTCTAGTAAGAACTCTAGCTGCTGCGTTTTGGACAAGCTGCAGTTTATTTATTAAGCGAGCAGGGCAACCACCCAGTAGAGCATTACAATAATCTAGCCTTGAGATCATGAACGCATGAACTAACTGTTCAGCATTTTGCATTGAAAGCATGTGCCGTAATTTAGATATATTTTTAAGATGGTAGAATGCAGTTTTACAGATGCTAGAAACGTGGCTTTCAAATGAGAGATTGGTATCAAAGAGCACACCCAGGTTCCTAACTGACGACGAGGACTTGACAGAGCAGCCATCGAGTGTTAGACAGTATTCTAGGTTACTACTTGTGGAGTTTTTTTGTCCAATGATTAAAAATTATTTTTTTTCTGAATTAAGTTGCAGGAAATTACTAGTCATCCAATTTTTTATATCAGCTATGCATTCTGTTAATCTTGTGAATTGGTAAGTTTCGTCAGGGCGTGAAGAAATATAGAGCTGAGTATCGTCATCATAACAATGAAAATTAACGCCATGCTTCCTAATAATATCTCCCAGTGGTAGCATGTACAGGGTGAAAAGCAACGGTCCTAGCACTGAGCCCTGCGGTACTCCATACTGAACTTGTGATCGGTGTGACATCTCTTCATTTACTGCTACAAACTGATAACAGTCAGATAAGTATGATTTAAACCATGCCAATGAAATTCCACTAATGCCAACATAATTTTCGAGTCTATTCAAAAGAATGTTGTGGTCGATAGTATCGAATGCAGCGTTAAGATCGAGTAACACTAACAGAGAGATACAACCACGATCGGATGATAAGAGTAAATCATTTGTAACTCTAATGAGAGCAGTCTCAGTACTATGATACGGTCTAAATCCTGACTGGAAATCCTCACAGATACCATTTCTTTCTAAAAAGGAGCATAATTGTGAGGACACTGCCTTTTCTAGTATTTTTGACAGAAAGGGTAGATTTGAGATTGGCCTGTAATTTACTAATTTTGTAGGATCAAGTTGCGGTTTTTTAATAAGTGGTTTAATAATAGCCAACTTAAAAGTTTTCGGTACATATCCTAATGTCAAGGATGAATTAATGATATTAAGAAGAGGATCTATGACCTCTGGAAGCATCTCTTTTAGTAGTTTAGTCAGTATGGGGTCGAGCATACATGTTGTTGATTTTGATGATTTAACGAGTTTAGCCAATTCTTCTTCTCCTATAGCAGTGAATGAATGTAATTTTTCCTAAGTGACACTACAATGCACTGTCTGATGTGATACTGTAGTAGACAGCTGCATGGTTATAATTTTTTTCCTAATATTATCAATCTTACAAGTAAAGAAGTTCATAAAGTCATTACTGCTGTGCTGTTTACAAACATCAGAAGGTGAAGCTTTATCTTTGGTTAATTTAGCCACTGTATCGAATAAATACCTAGGGTTGTGTTTGTTTTCTTCTAAGAGAGTCGAGAAATAAGCAGATCTAGCAGTTTTTAGGGCCTTTCTGTATGCAATCATGCTCTCTTTCCACGAAATGCGAAAAACTTCTAGTTTTGTTTTCTTCCAGCTGCGCTCCATTTTTCTGGCTGCTGTTTTAAGGGCCCGGGTGTGCTCGTTGTACCACGGCATTGGACTATTTTCTTTAATCTTCTTTAAGCGCCGGGGAGCAACTGTGTCTAAAGTGCTGGAAAAGAGAGAGTCAATAGTTTCTGTTGCAACATTGAGTTCCTCTAGGCTATCTGGGATGCTGAGGAGATGAAACTGATGAGGAAGATTATTTACAAAGAAATCTTTAGTCGCAGCAGTGATAGTCCTGCCATATTTGAAGCGAGGGGACGGCTTTGCAGCCTTTGCTAAATTAAGTGTACATGATACTAGGTAATGATCTGAGATGTCATCGCTCTGCTGCAGAATTTCAATGGTATCAACATTTATTCCATGTGACAGTATTAGGTCTAACGTATGATTACGGCGATGAGTGGGTCCTGACATGTGTTGCCTTACTCCAATAGGGTTTAGAATGTCTCTAAATGCCAATCCCAATGCGTCTTTTTCATTGTCTACATGGATATTAAAATCACCAACAATTAGGACTTTATCTGCAGCCAGTACTAACTCTGATAGAAAATCAGCAAATTCTCTGGTAAAGTCTGTATGGTGCCCTGGAGGCCTGTATACAGTAGCCAGCACAAATGTCAAACGGGATTTATCAATTTCACTACATATCGTTACATAAAGCACCAAAACTTCAAAGGAATTATATTTGAAACTAGACTTCTGAGTAATACCGAAGATATTATTATAAATTACAGCAACACCTCCCCCTTTACCTTTAAGACGCGGCTCGTGTTTATAACAATAATCTTGGGGGGTGGACTCATTTAAAGTGATGTAATCGTCAGGTTTTAGCCAGGTTTCTGTCAAACACAGCACATCTAGGTTATGATCTGTAATCATATCATTAACAATAAGCGCTTTTGAGGAAAGGGATCGAATATTCAGCAACCCGAGCTTTATCATTTGATCATCTGTATTATATCTGTTGTTTATTTGTTGGACATCAATAAAATTTTTACCGCTGAATGGTTTTGATGGTTTTTTGTATTTACTAATTCGTGGAACAGATACAGTCTCTATGTGATAATATCTAGGTGAAAGAGTCTCTATGTGCTGGGATTTATCTGACTTCTGTGACATGAGACAGCTAGCAGGCGGTCGGGTAAGCCAGTCCGTCTGCTTCCTGACCTGGGCCCCAGTTAGTCAATGTTTAGCTGTAGAAAGAAAACAGGCATCGATCAATACAAAATAGGAAAAGCCCAAACATATGCACATACATTTTTTATGCCCTCACCTACATTTAATTTGGTCCCGCACAAGTATTCTCAGGTGTGTCACCTGCTTACGGTATTGTGCTGTATTTCATCTCTTTCAGTCTTGGAGGTTCTAATCTCACTAGTCAGCATTATCCAACTCTGTCATCAGCTCTACAGTCTGCAAACTGCTTCCTCAGAGATCTGCACCTGAGCTTCAATGACCTGCAAGATTCAGGAGTGAAGTTGCTCTCGGATGGACTGAAGAGCCAAGACTGTCAGCTGGAGAAACTGAGGTATTTTACAATTGCATAATTGAACAATATATGACAACAAAGTAAATTTTAGCAGGATTAGTGGCAGTAAATGAGCAAACCTGTTTCCCATCCCACCCAGCAAGGTGAAGACGACAGAGTTGTTCTATCATATTCTTCTCATATAACACAATTAATGCATTTGAGGAACTGACAGAACATGAGCAGCATAATAAAAACTACTGTAAATCTACTGTAATTCTAAAAGGACTTTATTCAGTGTTTTGCTCAAGGGCTTAAATGGACCAATGGATTAGTGTTTAAATAAAAAGATGTGGTGAAAATGTGAACTACTGTATGTCATGGCATCAACACATTTCATGGCATCAACACATCTCAAAAAAGTTGGGACAAGGCCATGTTTACCACTGTGTGGCATCCCCTCTTCTTTTTATAACAGTCTGCAAACGTCTGGGGACTGAGGAGACAAGTTGCTCAAGTTTAGGAATAGGAATATTGTCCCATTCTTGTCTAATACAGGCTTCTAGTTGCTCAACTGTCTTAGGTCTTCTTTGTCGCGTCTTCCTCTTTATGATGCGCCAAATGTTTTCTATGGGTGAAAGATCTGGACTGCAGGCTGGCCATTTCAGTACCCGGATCCTTCTACGCAGCCATGATGTTGTAATTGATGCAGTATGTGGTCTGGCATTGTCATGTTGGAAAATGCAAGGTCTTCCCTGAAAGAGACGACGTCTGGATGGGAGCATATGTTGTTCTAGAACTTGGATATACCTTTCAGCATTGATGGTGCCTTTCCAGATGTGTAAGCTGCCCATGCCACACGCACTCATGCAATCCCATACCATCAGAGATGCAGGCTTCTGAACTGAGCGCTGATGACAACTTGGGTTGTCCTTGTCCTCTTTAGTCCGGATGACATGGCGTCCCAGTTTTCCAAAAAGAACTTCAAATTTTGATTCGTCTGACCACAGAACAGTTTTCCACTTCGCCACAGTTCATTTTAAATGAGCCTTGGCCCAGAGAAAACGCCTGCGCTTCTGGATCATGTTTAGATATGGCTTCTTTTTTGACCTATAGAGTTTTAGCCGGCAACGGTGAATGGCACGGTGGATTGTGTTCACCGACAATGTTTTCTGGAAGTATTCCTGAGCCCATGTTGTGATTTCCATTACAGTAGCATTCCTGTATGTGATGCAGTGCCGTCTAAGGGCCCGAAGATCACGGGCATCGAGTATGGTTTTCCGGCCTTGACCCTTACGCATAGAGATTGTTCCAGATTCTCTGAATCTTTGGATGATATTATGCACTGTAGATGATGATAACTTCAAACTCTTTGCAATTTTTCTCTGAGAAACTCCTTTCTGATATTGCTCCACTATTTTTCACCGCAGCATTGGGGGAATTGGTGATCCTCTGCCCAACTTGACTTCTGAGAGACACTGCCACTCTGCGAGGCTCTTTTTATACCCAATCATGTTGCCAATTGACCTAATAAGTTCCAAATTGGTCCTCCAGCTGTTCCTTATATGTACATTTAACTTTTCCGGCCTCTTATTGCTACCTGTCCCAACTTTTTTGGAATGTGTAGCTCTCATGAAATCCAAAATGAGCCAATATTTGGCATGACATTTCAAAATGTCTCACTTTCAACATTTGATATGTTATCTATATTCTATTGTGAATAAAATATAAGTTTATGAGATTTGTAAATTATTGCATTCATTTTTTATTCACAATTTGTACAGTGTCCCAACTTTTTTGGAATCGGGTTTGTACATTATACATTTATAAATGATCGAATATAAAATAGTTCCAGAGACACACTAGTTATTAATTATGTCTTTAATGGCTAATGCATTAGAGGTCATGAATGGTAATTTTGATTTGTTAAAATCTATATCTCCTCAGGCATATGCATGGTATTGCTTATAGCAGTTTGGAATTATACTTTTAAAAAATATTGTTGCAGTGTTTTGCCAGTATATAACAACTGTTTGTATTAATGATTTCTGTTTTTTCCCCATTATTTTATTACAGGAATTATTGTTCATTAGTTACATTTACAAGTAAACAACTTAAAATGTATAATGAGCCCATCTTAACATTTCGTTTAGGAAAATTGCATCCTATGTTTCCACTTTACTTAAAGCCATCAATGATGCATTTATAGAGGTTAGTGACTGTATTATTACTCACAATAAGTATTTATAAGAACACAACATGGCTATTAATAACAATATATTCACCTATTTGACAGAAATAAATCTGAATTACTAAAAAGTCATTGTAACTATAGTATAACATTATAGCAATGCATGTTTCATCTTTATAAATAGTCATGGAATCATATGACTAACTAATCAATACTTATAAATCAGTGTATAACGGATTATGAACATGCGCATTGAAAAAGCAAATGCATGACATAATTATAAAAATAATATAAATGTAACTATAGCTGTTCTTATATTTATAAAGACCCATTAAGACCTATACTGCATTATGTTTATAAAATAGTAATACTTATGAATTATAGTCCCATTTATACTTATTTATAAGCATGGTCTTCATAGAAAGTTACCGAAAATTCTGTCATCATTTACTCACCCTCATATTGTTCCAAACCTGTATGATTTTCTTTCTTCTGTTGAACACAAAAGAAGATATTTTGAAGAATGTTGGTAACCAGACATTTTACAGTAGCATTGACTTCCATAGTATTATTTTTCCTGCTATGGAAGTCACTGGCTACAATTAAACATTCTTTAAAATATATAATTTTGTGTTCAACAGAAGAAACTCATACAGGTTTGGAACAATATGACACTTTTATCATCGCTCAACTTATTGCTGAAGTCCTGTAAAAATCAAACATTATTCTGCATTGTGTTTGATTATGAATTGACGGCTGAATAAATGAGACATAAAAAATCTGGGTGCTGCCAATGTCTTATTGTCTGTCTGCATATAATAAAGCATATAAACGAAAACTTGTGTACGCCTATCTTCCAGATGTGAAATCTATAAATCACAAATGGTTTCAAATCCTTTGAAAAGTGTGTACGTCTTCTCAGACCCTGATGTGGTGCTAAGCACTTTTCCATGTCAAAAAAACAAACGTTTTTATAAATATGAACATTGGCATGGATTCTAGCATGCACACACTCTAAGATCAAATCTGCCAATTGAGAAGATAAAGCACACCAGGAATTCACATATTTCTTAAAAGTCCTGTACATTATTTTATCTACCCACCCATACTGAACTCTACAATGTGAAGAAAAAGGTTTGCAGAATTTGAAAAAAAATTCATCCAATGATTAAAAAGAGAATGAAAATATATTTCTTTTTTATTTTAACATATAAGGAAATGTGTGAAAATGATAACCAAGACAACAATCATCAATCATATGCATTTATCCATACAAAGTTTTTACATTTATTACAGTTTCAGTTCATGTAGAGTAATCTGAGTGTGTTGATGGTTCATGGTTCTCTATCACACATATGCTAACCAAAATCCTGAGACGTTTTCCAGTTATTTTAACTAAATGTATTTGAGATTTAAAATTTCATTGGGTCAAATCTTGATGTTGATGTGAATCAGATGTGACCACAGCAACCTTTATCAAGTTGTTTCTTTCTCTCTGAAACATCAGCAGTAAATGACTGACTAGATCCTGGTAAATGTGTCACTGATCAGCTTGAATCAAATATGATTTATTCATCAATTCCACACAGAAACAGTTCATGACTCTTCATGAAAAGTGAAAGTGCATTACACGTGAAAGTGCAGAAACTCTTTTAAATACTAGACAGAGAGAGAGAGAGAGTACAGAGACGTTTTAGGCTTGTTGCTCATCACAGTGCGCCACTCAGACGTGATGTCATCAGTGCAGCAGCTGCAGTGTCGTCATGGTAACAGCCAATAGGAACAGCTGCAGAGCGACAGGTGCCCAAACTCTGGATCCAGCAGCTGCAGAGAGACACACAGATATTGAGATGCTGAGTTATGATCTCTGGTTCTGTAGATGAAATTACTGTTTTCAAACAAACATTCAGCACATTTCTTCAGCCACATTCAAACTGAGCTGAAATTGACCACGTTTCCAAAAGATTAATAGAAACACATGACGTATTTAGATCTACATCAGACTCAGTGGATCAGGACAAACTCAGGATTAGTGATAGTTCAAGGCTGATTTCAACATCAACATCGTGATTTAATGGCACTCGGTCTCCGTTTTATCTAGCAGTGGTTTTATATGTTAAAAATTGTAAATGAAACTGTTTTTTTTTTTCATTTCTGTCCTACAAACTATGAATTCATGTGATTGGATGACTGGCCTAACCAGCGGACCAATGGCATCGCAGCATCTCATATGTTGGTTTGGTGGCTCTGAAACGCCTGAGTCAAAGTCTGTGATCAGAATGATTTGGTTTAATTCCTCCAGAAGCGTCTCACACGATTGTGTTCCTGAACACCAGCATCCCAACGCAAGAGAACATGACGGCGTTTATTGTGTTTCGCCTGACGCTCTGAGACGACATTCATTTATGATGGAGGGAAAAAGAGCCCGATTGCAGAAACGTACATTTTTATTACTGATATTCTCCACCAGGAAGTGGAAATTTTATTCTCCTGAACACATGGGATGGAAACAGTGCGTTATTCGGAAATGTTTTATGAGATATTCCCGTTTTCCCTTACTTCAAGTTAATTTTATGAAGTATACTTAAGTAAAGGTAAAGTATATTTTAAGTACACTTCATGTAGTAAGTATACTAATATCAATGTTCTAGTAGTAAACTAGTAAGTGTACTATTTCAATACAGCTTGGGACTAAATTGGCCCACTTTTTAGTGGGCCAATTTTAGTAGTAGTTTACTATTTTTACTAAATAGTAGTTTACTGTTTTAATACTTGTAGTACATTTTTTTAGTTTATGAAAGTACACTTTGAAGTGTACTCTCAGTAAACTACTAGTTTAGTAGTTTTATACTTCAAGTATACTTGTAAGCTTTCTTTAAGTGAACATAACCATACTTAAAGTGCAAAAATAATATATAAATAGTAAACTATAAGTATACTACTATGTTCTTATTTAGGTATTAATTTTTATACTTGAAATATACATATAACTGTACTTTAACTCTCCATTTTAAGAACTCTTTATTCTAGCTTCATGCATCCTTTTTTATCAACAATTGAATGTGGGTATCTTTCATTAAAAAAAAAAGCAACATTTTAAACAAAAAACTGAGAAAATCACATTTTTGTCAAAGACTATTATACGTTCGGATGGGATTCAGAGTGATGATCAAACACAGACGGAGTAGATTGAGTCCATCAACACCTCAAAGCTTCACAGTTGTTTTCTCTTCATGGGTTCAACATTTCATTCAGTAACATTAGGCAGTTTTGATTTATATGTTGTTTAATGTTTGATGATCGTGTTATTTTACATGTGCGTAAGCAATCGGAGAAAGAGTAATGTAGATTTTAAGTAAATTCCTATGTACATTACCAGTAGACTAGCCTACACAAACATTCCGATACTCAGAATTAGGAACATATCTGTTTTCTTTATAAAGCGATATTTTCAAACAATGTAAGTTTATAAGACTGTATGTAAAACTATGTGAAAAAAAGTATATTGAATAGGCTACTCAATCAAAAGATTAAACACAACTACAAGTTCAAATATACTTAGATCTTTCTGTCAGTATAAGTCAAGTATACTTAAGTGCAATTTTAAGTACATTTCTGAGAAGTAAAAACTTGACTGACAGTATACTTTCTTATTTTTAGTTTAAAAGAAGTATACTAATAGCACACTTGAATAAACTTCTTTTTCGTAAGGGTTGCACAGAAGATTGTCAGCTTTGATGGCTGGTTGTTGGTGAGCATGTGAGGGTTACCTGTGGTGGCGGCAGCTGACGGGGCTTTAGTGGTGCTGGTGCTCGCTGTGGTGGTGGTGGTGGCGGTTTCAGTGATGGTGGAGTTCCTCCCGCCCGTCAGGCCGATCTGCAGCGTGTCGAGATCTGACTGCAGCTGAAGCCTGATCCACTCCTGCACCTGTTCTGTGCTTTCATACGTCTTCAGATCGCCTACATTCACCCCCAGCAAACTCTTCACGTCAGTCACGTTCAGCACCTGCTCAAACACACATCACTTCATTATTAATCATCAACGTCCTTCTGAAACACACCGACAAATGAGGCAGAGCAGATGCAAAAACAGATTGAGTTCAGTGTCTGTTCTCTAATGTGTAAATCTGAACATAAAGTAAATTAACGTAAATGTTTCCTGTGCATTTACACCAGGGATTCCCAGACTGTTCTGTTGACATTAAATGCTTGAGGATTTGACATGTTATTTAAAACAGACATGTTAAATAATGCGTTCCCAAACTAGCAGGAGTGACGAGACTCACGTTGATGACGCTCTGCTTCAGACTGATGAAGGTTGGCACGTCCATATTCACACTGGAGTTCACAAGTCTATGAATAAACAACGAATCGGCACCGCCTGCACACATACACAAGTTCAGCTTGACTGCAGAAGTGTGATGTCTATGTGTGTGTGTGTGTGTATGTGTGTGAGAGTGTATGTGAGTGTGTGTGTGTGTGTGTGTGAGAGTGTATGTGAGTGTGTATGAGTCTGTGTGTGTGAGAGTGTATGTGAGGTGAGAGTGTGTGTGTGTGTGTGTGTGTGTGTGTGTGTGTGTGTGTGAGAGTGTATGTGAGTGTGTGTGAGGTGTGTGTGTGTGTGTGTGTGTGTGTGTGTGTGTGCGTGTGAGTGTGAGTGTGAGTGTGTGAGTGTGAGTGTGTGTGAGTGTGTGTTGTTACCGAGGTAAGTCTGCAGCAGCTGGTACGTCGGGATACTGACAGTGTTTGTATTGCGTGTGTTTGTTGCGCTGAATGCGTTCAGAGCGATACCGAACAGAATCGACTTCTTCTCTGAGCTGCAGCTGGTCAAAGAGAGAGCAGAAGCTCGCCTGAAACACACACACATTGCACACATGAGTCTACAGGTTTCACCTACATTCGTCCAAAAGTCCCAAAAACCTGGAATCAACCTAATTTTGTGTTAACAAAATAATACGAAATAATGTTTTAATATGCAAAAATTCGTTTCTGTGAGAGATTGTTTTCAGGGCTGTCGTGGCCTAATGGTAAGAGAGTCAGACTGTGTGCTCTTGGACAAATTCTGAGTATGGGTTGCCATACTTGGCCTTCACATGTCACTTTCACTGCACTTTACCACAATAACAGAACATTGAGGACATTTTGCCCGGTCCTCACTTTCTGAGAACCTTTTAAAGGCCCGTTTGAGGGTCAAGACTTGGTTTTAGGGTTAGGAGTTGAGTTGAGATGGAAGATAAAGTTGTGTGTGTGTGTACTCACTCCACGCTGTTGGCCGTGATGTTGTTCAGCACACTCGCGGTCAGCACACAAAGGTTCGTTCCTCCCAGCGCGTTCAGCTCGTTAGTGCCGAGAGTGTTTCCACTCACACTGAGATACTTACTGACCAGCAGCTGGACCTGAGAGAGACACACACATCAGAAGACAGAACCTGACCCACTTCATGACGTCATGACGCTCAAAGTATGCGTCAGTTTTTAAATGTACACTAGTGTATGCATACAGTGAGCATGGCATAAACTAAATGTACATGCACAGCCCAATTCTTCCAAATTTATTTGCACAAATCAGTTTGTCCACAAAGTCATTGTTGTGTGATTTGCAATGTTTATAAAGTGTAAAAAAGTCCAGTTTTCTTGTTGTAATTATGTTATTTAAAAGGTTGCATTAATGTTAGTACAACATTCTCCTAATCTTATTTATACTCACAGTATAATATTCTTTGAACATTTATTTCAAATTTTCACATTGTTCCTTTTTGTGCTTGGCCCCGATAATTGCTGCTTGCAGCTATATTTATTGTTAGGGGTTCAAGCACGAAGTGCTGAAACCCTATTGTAATTGTTAATTTTCCCATGATGCATCATTCTCCATCTAAAATTGATCGGGCAGACCAAACCGTAAGTCGTAGAGATGTGAAACTTTCAGGGCTGGTAGTACTCACACCGGCTACAAACGTCACCGAGGCGCGCCCCGATCGGCCTACTTTTGGGAACTACTCCCAGGTTTTTGGCCCGACCGAAACCAAACCACTGCAGAAATGTTCTCTGGAGAGAGAATTTTAGAATTTTGGTCACTAAGGGGAACCAAAATGTTCGATGTGACCAGGGCCACTTTTACTAAAATGGCTATAACTTGTGAACGGAAGGAGATATTTTCGCTAAACTTGGCACACGTGTATGAGCTCAATCTTAGGTTACTTTAAAAAGATTGTGACGATTGGCCACTTGGTGGCACTATAACTGGGAAAAAAAATCATTAAAATGTCTATAACCACACCACAATCATTAGTTGAAATGTCACGAGAGTAACCTCCTTATACTCCTGAATCCTTGCCGAGTCCAATGATACCAAACATGCCAGGTTTTGCTTTATGGTTTGTGCAACAGTGAGATTTAACACTTAAAATATACTTGGAATTCTCGGTGGGGGTATCGTTGGACTCGGCAAGGATTCAGGAGTATAAGGAGGTTACTCTCATGACATTTGAACTAATGGTTGGGTGCGGTCATAGACATTTTCATGTTTTTTTTCCCCCTGTTATAGTGGCAGTTGTGGCCTAATGGTTAGAGAGTCAAACTTGTAGCCTGAAGATTGCGGGTTCAAGTCTCAGGTCCGGCAGGAATTGTTGGTGAGGGGAGTGAATAACCAGCGCTCTTTTCTCCCTTTATACCACGACTGAGGTAAGACCCTTGAGCAAGGCACCGAACCCCCAACTGCTCCCCAGGAACTGCAGTAATATGGCTGCCCACTGCTCTGGGTGTATGTTCACGGTGTGTGTGTTCACTACTGTGTGTGTGCACTTGGATGGGTTAAACGCAGAGCACAAATTCCAAGTATGGGTCACCATACTTGGCCACACATCACATCACTTCAAAAAACTTTTGCGAATATCGTCGAAACCGTTAATCCAAGAGAAACAAAACCACCACAGGAAATTCAAAAACTAAACAATAGGCTAAACAATAATGATCAAATGTCAACATTTTGAAAGGAAGTGGCAAAAAATCTAATCAATGTCAATCTAATCATGGGTTTATGTGCTCATAAATATAAGTGTCTATAACTTTAAAATGTAATGACATATTTACAACATATTTTACACACATGTATGAGCACACTCTGAGGACACCTTTACAAAGTGGTGAAGATTGGGCAAGACATAGTGCTCTAACTGTCAAAGAAACTTTAAAAAACATATTTTTCCTTAGTAAATTGCCTGTATTGGGTGTAAATAGTCTTTTCCATCTATGATCTAAGTTCATTTGTCTATTTGACTTCCTAGGCAGTGGCTACTCTTCCTGGGGTCCCAATAAGTAAAAAATACAAAACTATATATTTCTATATATTGTGCCATTAAATGTTCCTTTAAAAAAAAATTTAAGCTCATTTTACTTGTTAAAAAATAGGATATCAGGTGATAAATCATTCCATATTTTCATTCCTCTATACATTACAGTCAGTTGTTTTGCAGTGATTTTCAAAACAGAAAGTGAAAAACATTCCTTTAATGCATGCCTTGTGTTAAAATTATGACTAGTACTACTATATACTTATAAAACAAAGCACACAAACAATCCTTCTCCAGTGACAACCTAGTTTTGTGCATTCTTATTATATTATATATGAATTATACTTATATCTTATTGTATTTAAATTGAGTCGTGCGGCTCTGCTCTGGACTAATTATAATCTCTCCAAGTCTTTACTTGATGCACTCGACCACACCACTGGGCAATGATCTAAATAAGAACCATTGTTTGCACAATTTGATAAATACAATGTTGTGGTAAAAAGTTTACACATCTCTTAATAACTGACAAACCTCTTATATCTATCTATAGATCTATCTATATTTTCTAATTTTGACCACTTCAGCCTACTGCCTAATATAACTCAAAGAAGTCTTATTTCCTCTACCCGGTCAATTCATAGTTTTCAGTCACGTGGCTGTCGCCGGAGCCCTGAAGGGCAAACCAACAATAGAACTGCAGCACAAGCCTGTCAATTCTTTAAAAATATGTGAACATGATGCAGGGGACTTGTAATACATATACAGCACCTGCTGCAGTATTTCAATCACTAAAAACAGCTGGACATTTTTAAAATGCTTAATGTGAAAAACACTTAGGGTGGGTTATACCAATAAGGATTAAATTGATCAAAGTAAAACGCTTATCAAGGATTTTTTCTTAATCTGGGTTTTATTTTAAATAATGTGGTGTTACACCTATGCATATGAACATATGGTTCTAAACAAGAATGCAAACTTTAGTAGAGATCAGACCATAGGAGGCGCTATAGCTGTTAAAAAGCTTTGAAAACTATATCTTTCCTAAGGCAATTTGCCTGTATTGTCAGTAAATGGTCTTTTCCTTCTATGACTTAATTGGTTACATGCTTGCTAAATAAAATCCATATGTGATTAAAGGCCTTAAACTGCTTGAACCCCAATAAATGCTGCTTGCAGCTTTAATTATTATTATTATTCTACAAATGTTCATTCCAGCTAACAGGGAATGTTCTCAGAATGTTCTTGCAAGATTCTCTAAACGTTATGAACAAACATTCTTCCAGTAACGTTAATAGAACATTTGTTCAAAGTTAACTGGTCATTAGTAATATTCAAAAAATGTTAAAGTATACATTGTTGCCTGTCAGTCAGTCATGTTTGACGTTACGTCAGAACCCAATGCATCATTTCTCCTTCAGGGAATGGGGGTTACATTAGACGTTCATGGAACATTTCACTTTTGATTGGAACATTTCATGTTTGTCTATGTTTATGTTAATCAATTTGTTTTGGAACGTTCAGAAAAAAATTAAAAAGTAACATTTTCATAATGTTTGATGATAAAATGGATTGTTCCCTCAACATTTCCATAACTAAAAAAACACATATAAAAAAAAAACAAATGGACGCTTTAAACGTTCAGAGAACATTCAGAAATAATGTTCTAATAACTTAATGGGAATGTTACCAAAACGTTTTTAGAGCATATTTTTGTAAGCTGGGATGGTTCTCTCTCTCACACACACACACACACACACACACACACACACACACACACACACACACACACACACACACACACACACACACACACACACACACACACACACAGTACCATCTCTGGGTCCCAGTCTCCATTGCGCGTGTTCATCAGAGATGAGAGCGTGTCGATCTTCGTCACGTTCCACTTTCTGACATCATCGGGTGTGGCCACGCGGGAGGCGGAGCCTAAAACCAGCAGCACCTCATCAGACAGTCCACCAGGATACGCCTGTGAGGGGCGGGAAACACATGCCGTCCCTATGGCAACACTGTGATTGACAGCAAAGTTACAGCAGTTTTGAGGTGTGTGTTGTTACCTGGTTGAGTTTGTCCAGTACGATCCTCTGGTAGCTCCTGTCGTAAACTCTGTCAGTAATGGCCTCCAGGTTGTCCTTCAGCGTTTGGATGCTCAAACAGGCATTAAACTGTGTCACGTCGTAGGCAAACGGAAACATGTCACTGTAAACCTGAACCTGCTCTATTACTCCAGAAGTACATGCTGTTTCTACAGGAGACGAGAGAAAAACACACCAATGCAGCTTCAGAAATATTAGACAGCTCAGTTCATAATGTAGTGTGATTATAGTAAAGTTGGGTCAGTGTTGGGGTTTTAATCAAACTTAGAATCTGGTCTAGACTCATATAACAGATGCTGTGTTTGTGCCCTGTTGTTTTTTTCTGCTTGTGGCAGAAGAGACTTCTCTTACAGAGCCCAAACTGGTGTAAAATGTTTTTGTGGTATTTCTCACCAGCGGATCTCTTGATTTTGACTCGTGTGATTTTGTTGACCTCGTTCATCATGTTGAGGATCTTCTTCTCCGAAGCCTTTTCCTTCTTCCTCAGGTCACGGATAAACGTCTTCAGAAACTTTTGCTTGTTTTCCTGATAAAACACACACACACACACACACACACACACACACACACACACACACACACACACACACACACACACACACACACACACAGAGTTATCAGTGAAGCACACAAACAGCTGCAGGTTTCCCTCAGATGCGCTCGTACTGTACCTGTGTGAATTTGCTCCAAATGTTGGTGGTGACATACAGCGGCAGGATCTCCAGGTTCTCCAGGGTCGTTCTGTTCCAGCTGTTTGAAGATCTGAGAGGAACATCGCACATCATTTAATGACAGCAGAAGGGTGTGATGTGTGTTGCTTTAAGGCCCGTTCACACCAAGAACCATAACTATGATGTCAACTATAACTATAACAATAACTATATTAGCGTACACACCAGCACATGATATCAATCTGTTTATTATAAACACTGCAGTTTTGTCGTCTGTCACTTTAAATGCTCGTGCTCTTTAAAGCAGGATGCATTCTGATTGGCTGTCAATGCTTTTATCATCCTTCACCTGGAAAAATAGCTCTGAAAGTGATTCCAACGATAACATTATTATAGTTGTGGTGTGGACATCGCTATTCTTTTTCATTTAGATAGATTTTTAAAACTATATCTTTATCGGTCTAGTTATCATCCTTGGTGTGAACGGGCTTTAGTTGCGAGCGCGAGTGAGTTTGTACCCGTAGGTCGTGTTTCCTCTCAGTAGGACACTCTCGATCGCAGAGATCTGCTGAGCCGATAAATCCGGACACTGTTTGAGCTTCTCCAGCACGTAGGGGTCAGAGTTCTGGATGTAGTCTGCGCTCAGGAAGCAGCACATGCCGCCCAGAACATCCAGCTGCGCCTGAGTGATGCTGAACCCGGAGATTCCCTGAAAGACCAGATGAGTTCATGTTCACTAATGTAGTTCAACGAATGCAACCTTATTGTAAAGTGTAGCCATTTTACCTAAATGACTATTGTTCCACAGCTAGTCATATTTGAACCATGTTCATACTTTTTAACTGAATAAGTACAATTGTTTTCACAATGAACAGATTTATGCTGATTCTAAGCAATTGGAATTTATGTATGACTGACAAATATGCATTGCATATACACCGACCAGACATAACATTATGACCACCTTCCTAATATTGTGTTGGTCCCCCTTTTGCTGCCAAAACAGCCTTGACCCATCGAGGCATGGACTCCACTAGACCCCTGAAGGTGTGCTGTGGTATCTGGCACCAAGATGTTAGCAGCAGATCCTTTAAGTCCTGTAACCTTGCGGTGGGGCCTCCATGGATCGGACTTGTTTGTTCAGCACATCCCACAGATGCTCGATTGGATTGAGATCTGGGGAATTTGCAGGCCAAGTCAACACCTCAAACTCGTTGTTGTGCTCCTCAAACCATTCCTAAACCATTTTTGCTTTGTGGCAGGACGCATTATCCTGCTGAAAGAGCCACAGCCACCAGGGAATACCGTTTCCATGAAAGGGTGTACATGGTCTGCAACAATGCTTAGGTAGTTGGTACGTGTCAAAGTAACATCCACATGGATGGCAGGACCCATGGTTTCCCAGCAGAACATTGCCCAAAGCATCACACTGCCTCCGCCGGCTTGCCTTCTTCCCATAGTGCATCCTGGTGCCATGTGTTCCCCAGGTAAGCCACGCACATGCACCCGGCCATCCATGTGATGTAAAAGAAAACGTGACTCATCAGACCAGGCCACCTTCTTCCATTGCTCCGTGGTCCAGTTCTGATGCTCACGTGCCCAGTGTTGGTGCTTTCGGTGGTGGACAGGGGTCAGCATGGGCACCCTGACTGGTCTGCGGCTATGCAGCCCCATATGCAACAAACTGTGATGCACTGTGTATTCTGACACCTTTCTATGAGAACCAGCATTAATTTCTTGAGCAATTTGAGCTACAGTAGCTCGTCTGTTTGATCGGACCACACGGGCCAGCCTTCGCTCCCCACGTGCATCAATGAGCCTTGGCCGCCCATGACCCTGTCGCTGATTCACCACTGTTCCTTCCTTGGAGCACTTTTGATAGATACTGACCACTGCAGACCGGGAACACCCCACAAGAGCTGCAGTTTTGGAGATGCTCTGACCCAGTCGTCTAGCCATCACAATTTGGCCCTTATCAAACTCGCTCAAATCCTTATGCTTGCCCATTTTTCCTGCTTCTAACACATCAACTTTGAGGACAAAATGTTCACTTGCTGCCTAATATATCCCACCCACTAACAGGTGCCGTGATGAAGAGATAATCAGTGTTATTCACTTCACCTGTCAGTGCTCATAATGTTATGCTTGATTCGTGTAGTTTGTTTGATAAAACTGTGTGATACAAAGTGAAGGACATTTTACATGCTATTCAAATATGTAAATCTTACATTTAGGCCTAAACATTTTTGGACTGGAATGATATGCGTCACATGTTTTGTGTGTTTGCGCTCACCAGACACTCCCTGGCACTGTTGAACAGGTTTTGCTTCTTGAAGGACAGAGTGCTGGACAGCACTGAGAAGTTGGCCGTTCCCAGAGACGAGAAATATGAGCGGCACAGAGATCTGTCAATCATAGAGTAACTGCAAGACAAACAAGCAAACAAACAACTGTGTGATGAGCCAGTCTTCATGAACTCCTCCGTGAGCACCAATAATCCTGCTGACGTACTTGTAGTAGATAAGCACTTCGGCGGGATACTGAGAGAAGGCATTCAGATCAGCGCTCTTGATGTAGTAGTACATGCAGGTCAGCTGAAGGACAATCACACACACACACCAACACATCAGCTATTGTGATCAAATAACAAAGCTGAAGGGTTTGAGGTCGACCAGAGCAGATTTCTGAAAACAGCGGCTGTGTTCACCTGTGACTCCTGCAGGACGAGGGTCTGGTTGGCTCGCCGCCGGCAGCCGCGGATCAGACTCATGGTTTTACTGGTGCTGAAGCTCTGGATTCGTGAACAGGTGAAACCCTGCAGCACCTGGAAAGACATGCTACACAAACACCAACATATGGTCAAAACTAAAACCTCAGCATCCAGTTCGACTAATGATAATAATGACTCTCTTCACTCACGCGTCTGGGTCGCTGAACTCTGTGGCGACGGTTTCAAAGAGCAAAACGGCCTGAGAGGAAGAGAATTTCAACCATGTAATTTAAGTTCCTAACAGAAAAAAACATGCACACTGAAAAAAGGTTCAATGGGGTTCTATTTACAACTCTAGCGTTCCTGGGGATGGTAATGTTACTAAGCATGAAAAGCTCCAGTTCTTCTCTATATCAGTGTCAGTGTTTCTGAAATCCCTGAAACGCCTCCATTGTAGCCTTGAGTTTTCTTCTGGGAACCAACATGTCACAATATTCCTCATTTAAATAATTAATGGGCAACATAAAGGGGCGGGGCCTGGTTGAGTTAGTTAGTCGTGTGTTGAAACTGGCGGTTATGGTAAGGGGCGGGACATTTCCCAAACACCAAGCACAACACACTGCTCCAGCCGACCAATCAGAGCACATTGTGCTTTTCAGAAGGAGGGGCTTCATAGAGACAGGAACTAAACGGAGCGTTACTGACAGACTGGGATGAGACGAGCTGCAACAATAGCTTTATTTCCATCCAAAGTAGCTAATTTAATTTGTGTGCAAAACTGAAATAATCGCATAAATCCAGTGAGTCGAAGAGAACAAAATTGTCACTTTGATAAAATGGTGCCTCAGAGCGTGCAGACGAAATGCAATAAATGTGCTTGTGTTATCTTACGTTCGTGGGCAGATGCCTGCTGTTTGGGAACATGGTCGTGTAAGACAGTTCTAGAAGTTAATTAATTATACTAAGTTAATTTAATTATATTAAAGTTAACTATACCGAACCACTTTGACGGCAGTCTTTGCTCAGGCATTTCAGAACAACCACAACATTATTTCTGATGCTCAATATTGGTCCGCTGGTCGGTCCCATCGCAAAAGTCACATTTTTTGATGCACATCAAGGAATTTATTTGGTAAAAGTGTTTTCATCTGAGTTTATGCGCATGTTTTCTTATCAGATAATAACTTTATCCGACTCAAATGAGCACATAAGTTAAGCGCATTTTTAGAATTTTTGAGTATCTTGGCATTTCCATCCAGTGTTTTTTTATGCGATATCCCAAAATGCACATAAAAATAGGAGAATGGAAGCATCGCTAATGACAAATATGTGTTTTTGAACATTTAAGCATGAAAACATGTTCTAGTAGAGCCTAAAAACAAAACTTTGAAAACTTTGACTTTGAAAAAAGGCGTAATAGGTCCTCTTTAAATGATTGCAAAATACTTACATGTTTAATGGGATATGAAGTGTTTACGAGCTGTTTACTTCATAAAATGTAATTATAATAAAAAAATGGATCTTGAAACAAAATTAATTAATTAAAACTAAATCCATGAACTGAACCCTTGATAGGAAGCCATAAAAGGTTATGAAGCACCATATAGAGCTTGTTCTTCTGAGAGTGATTTCTCAGCATCATTGATGTGGAAGCCTGATGTACCTGCTCGTGTTTCCATTTCTTCTGATTGACCTTCTGCACCACCGCGGAGGAGGACGACACGCCCAGCAGGAGGTTGCGCGGGATCTCCGTCGCCATCAGGTCAGGGACGTTTGTGATGACGCCGTCAGACGAGCTGTTCAGAGTGATGATCTAAAGAGAGACAGAAAGACACGTCACAAGACAAACCTGAGACATACTCGTGTGTGTGTGTGTGTGTGTGTGTGTTAGTTACCTGGCTGACGACGGTCTGTTGGACGATAATGGGTGTGCTGATGACACGCTCCAAGAACCATTGGGATTTCACTGCCAGAAGCAACTCATCTCCTGAGATTAAGTTAATGATTGATGTTTGAACACCAATGATCAGCGAACCCAATCCCATTAGTCTCTCCGCACTATTAATCTGCAGAGACACAGATGTGTATTAGTACATCTAAACTTACACAGCGAGTGAGTCTCTGAATCACTGATTCAATGATTTGTTTAACAACACTGATCCATTCAGGAGTTTCTCGGAGCCGTAAGCGGTTGATTCAGCATTGGCTTTGAAGTGTCATTGGTGGTTTGTACCTGGTAAAGTCCAGATGACAGCAGGGTTTGTATGATCACCGTGGCCTGATCGACGTTCCAGCCCAGCACGAGTCTGAGCACATCCAGCGCTTTGAGCAGCACACTCCCTCCGGCGCCACTGATCTGAGCCGTGCTCAAACCCGTGCACGACTGACCCAGAGCCTGGATGGTGTCCACCGACAGAACGTCCAAATTGCTCGATAGAGCCGCCGACACCTGCGCAAACACACGCATTAACACACAAGCTTATTTCTCTTGACACACACACATACATACTCTTGTACGTACGTCGGGTGGGATGTCGGTGCACTTCTGATGGACGCTGGAAGAGATGTTCTTCAACTGCTCCACACTCAACTGAAGGAAGGAGCTCACAGGAGCCAAGCAGTGGAACTTCACAGGCAGACTATAAACATGCAAACATCACGTTAAAGCTCATCAGGACATCTTTCACAAACACTGCAGCTTCAAAATACTGAGTGTCACAGTTCTGCTGAAACAACCGCTTCAACCAGTCTTCGCTGGTCTAAGCTGATTTCTCACAGACAAGTGGCCAAAACTTCTCTAAAACCATCAAACCAGAGCAGTCTTTTCAGCAGGGGCATTTTCAAATGGTACACTCCTAAAAATGAAGGTTCTTTATGAGCACCCAGCAAGCAATAGCCGTCATTTCACTGTCTCGGTTAATTACAGACCGGATATAGTCTCAATATATGAGTAACCCACTTCTAGCTAAAATAACCTTGAATTTGGTTATGTGCCGTTTTTACCAAAATAACTTGCGAGATGTATGATATTCCATTATGTAAGAAAAATCTACATTGATTACAAGGTGTTTGGTTTCATCTCTTTGACTCTTCTAGGTGACTAGTCTATTCTTGGGCTATGGTTAGACGTTTATTACATTTTCACTGACAGCCCAAATTTTGCCTTGTTTTAGCCTAGACGTCAGGGCTGTGTTTGGACGGCTATTAGATGTCTTTTAAACGCAAAATTGCTTGCTGGGCATTGATGGTTCCATGAACAAACTTTTACATCCATGGAATCTTTACAATGCACAAAAGGTTCTTTAGATCATTAAAATGTTCTTCACACAAAGAAGGGGTTCTTTTAAGAACTGATCCCTGAAAGGTTCTTTGAGGAGCCTGAAATGGTTTTCCATGGCATTGCTATGAAAACCCCCTTTAAGAGCCTTTGTTTTTAAGGGTGTAGTTTAGTGAGATGGTTATTGTTGGTGTCTCTCACTAATAGGCGTTGAAGTACGGATCCTGCTCAAACAGCAGAGTCACGTAGAACTCCAAGACATCGTCAGGAACGCTGATCTGACTGAAAAGCTGCAGGTTCTCCAGGTTCACCATGAACGGCTGAAAAACAAACACGTTTTTGAGTTCCACAAAAGAAAACAGCCAAACAGGTTTGGAATGACATGAGGGTAAGTAAATGAGGACAAAGTTATCATTTTGATTCTTCAAAGCGCCGTCACACCTGAATCGAGCCAAAGAGGAGCAGGTCGTCCAGCGTGATGAAGCTCAAGAAGACGGAGATGTAGTCTACGAACCAGGCGGTAGAGTTGAGATCGGGGTTCGAGGCATTATAACATTTAGGAGCTGAAGCTGATAACACATGACAAACACGGCTCACCGACGAATCCTCATTATCATTAGACAGCAGAATCAATCAAGCAATCCATCAACAGTAACTCACAGGTGTTCAGGTAGACCAGGATGGTGTCATAGACGTCACTCTGAGAAAACTCTGCTGCACTGAAGTTGTATTTAGCCATCACTGAAACACTAAACAGAGAAACACACAGAATCCGTCATCAGCTGATTTATTTATTTAGGGGGGAGATAGATCCGTTGAGATCTTTCCTTGATCAGCAAAGCAAACCCAGCTAACAGGGAACGTTCTGGCAAGGTTCTTTCAACGTTCTTTCAACGTTATGAACAAACATTCTTCCAGTGATGGTAATACAACGTTCATTCAAAGTTATCTGGTCTTTACTCTGATTGTACTCACAACTTCTTGAAGGAGAGACAGGAGGAATATTGCATGACGTCTGGGCTGATGAACTGTGAGGTGAGTAGCGGCAGATACTGAACAAGTCCAGCAAACCAGAGTTCCACCTGAGACCGGGCCTCCACCTTCAGAACCTGAGGCCAGACGCAGGACAACACCTGCCGGGCCAAAGCCACAGAACCCAGCGGCTCCTGCGGGACACAGAGACACACAGATTCATTCACTCCAGTGTCGCTTCGGCCAGTTCACAGTTAATGA
>CM077170.1:51920093-51977593 GCA_039654105.1 Coreius guichenoti
GGTGGTCCAGACGGTGGAAACTAGCAAACATACAGACAGACATGTGAGTGTGAGAGTGTGAGATTCAACACAGGAAACACACGCAGCATGTGACAACACACTCACATGACTTGGTACACCGCACAGGAGATGTTCCTCTGAAAGAAACACGTCCAGATGTTAATGAATGGACTGCAATGAGAAAGAGATGTAAAAGTGTGCTGGAAAACCCTTTTACCATCTTTGATGACTCAACCAGGAAGTTAAGCGTGGGGACGATCCTCCCTTCCTGTGGAGATGCGATCAGGTGATCAAACACGGCATTGATGACGAGAGTTTTGTCTGGAAGACCAGGAATATCATCAAACATCAGCCCAACCAACTGCTCTGGAGAGAGAGAGAGCAGGATGCTCAGCTAGAAACAGAGAAGAGAGTGAAGAAATATAAAGTTAAAACTCTTCTGCCATTCAAAAAGTCTTGCTTTTCAGTAAAATATCGAAACATCCTACATGTACTTCAGAAGCGAAACTGCGGAAGATACCATGTCTTGCCTGAGAGAATCCTGAATAACATTTCTTACTCCACTGGCAAGGGTTTTTTTCTTTTGTTAAATGTAGCATGAAGTAAAAATTCATCCTATCTATTTTCCAAATGCATGCTACAGATCATATTGTGAACAATTCATCCATGCATATGTTTCTTGTTCTGTTATGATCTGACCTCATAATGTTTAAATCACATGTCATAACTGGATCTTCCAGATAGTCTTCTCTCTGGTGACGTATGGATTCTCCAATAATTTAGTGTGTTAAGCCCCACCCCTGCAAGCTCACGCTCATCTGCATACACTGTTGAGTGCCACGCCCACATCTCAACATCCAATCAGCAAGTACCTGCCCTACATTTGTTTTTTCAATAATCCGTTAAATTCAGAAGTATGTCACAAGGATCTGATGATACTTCCATTCATCAACATAAACCTAAACCTAAAAAAGCTAAATTGTGTTAAATTTATGCTTAAAACAAGAAAAATCTCAATATATTACTCAGTTTTGCTTCTCTTGTTTTAGAGGCATTTAGATGTCTTAAGGGAAAACAAGACTCATTCTTGACAAACACAGTGATTGTTTTGCAGTGTAAACGAGTCTTTGATTTAGCCTGTACCGGGTTGAACTGTGTGTTGAGTGAGATCAGCTGATTCAGAGAGACGACAGCAGAAAACTGGCCGAAGTTACGGATAAGCCACTGAGAGCTGTCGTTGGACGCACACGCCGCACCTGAGCAAACACACACACATGAACTCAAACTCATCACATCCCTGCAGAATGTCATTAATGATCCAGGACAGATGAATGAAACATAAAGGAGAAGAGCGTCTGTCCGGTACCTGCTGGCTGTCTCAAGAGGAATGGTACGATGAAGTTTGTTGCTGTTGTTTGTCGCTGAAGGTTATTCATATGGAGAAATCCTGCACTGAACGCCTCAACCCTTCATCACACACACACACACATGCAAATGTCAATAACATCACACTGAGACATAGATTCACCATAAACAGCAATGCTCACAATACAGTCTGAGCTAATCATAAACGAGGTGTATTGTGAGGAATATCTGGAGCATTTACACTGTTTGGAAGTTCTGACAGCTGAAGTTCTTGCTGCTCAGACACTGCAGGAACGTCCTCGAAGCGAATGGCAAGAACGGTCGGAAACGCTCGCCAAGCCACAGCGCGATGCTGCCATCGTCCGGGAGTCTGTCCAGCCGTAGCTCTCGCAGAACATCCAGAACAACGGAGCCAGAGCTGCCACTCCACCACACGGACTAAACAGAGAGAATAGTGCAGCGTTCTTGAAACATTTTAGTTGTACGTTCGTCTAACGTTTTTTTAAATGTTACTACCTGTTTCAGAACATTCAAAGAACACATTGTCATGCAAAATACTGTAAATACAGTGCAATGCTTCATGGAATGTCGTCAAAATCATGTTTTGCAGCCCAAGTGATTGTGAATCAGCAGCTGTCTCGTACCCTGTTGGAGAGCGTGATGAGGGCAGTGTCCAGCAGATGTGAAACTCTGGTCAGGAGGAGCTTCCAGCTGTCAGGTGAGCCGATGACAACATCAGCGGACAGGTGACAGTCCAGCACAGACACCAGCTGCTCCACGCTGATATTCAGCACCTGAAGCACATACAAACACGACTGTTGACACAACCGTCTCATGCCTGATCAGAGAGGTGCATTCTGGGATAGACACTCATATCTGATTACCGGGGTACACGCATATTCTGCGATACTGAAGTCACAAAGCCTCTTCGAAGCATCTCCATTGTTCAGGAAGTGCTGTAATGCAGAACTGAAGACAGACAGGACACAATTAGTCAAAGTCAAGGGGCAGAAAAATAAAGCAGTTATTAAAACTTCACTCTACCTGTCCACTCCACTGCACACTTGAGTCTCTGAAATACACACAAACAGAGGAAAATATCAGACGTTACTGCACACTCACACATGATCATGCAGTGATAGTGAAGAGGAATCGCTGACTACCGTTGTATGGAGTCAAAGGACACTGTGGAGGAAAAGACAAATATAGTGTGAAATTTATAGGACAAAATGCTAGTTTATGATGCTGTACACATAAAACGTCTGTTATTCCCTTTAAATAACAGACATACCTCAACCACAACTGGGAGTAGAGAGCAACCTGTAAGAAAGTCAGAAAAACCATTAAGGAACTTGGGAAACAGACACGATGGCTTAGAGAAACACAGATTGCACTGTGCTAACCTGCAGGTGCCGTGAGGCTGAGATCATAAACGCTCGCCCAGATGATGGGCTCCAAATCACCCGCTGCTGATCTCAGGATGTGGTCAAGTCGCGTGAAGCTGATTTACAACAGAAAAGAAGCAGTCAAGAAGATCCTAACATTGATGTCTCAGTCTCTCTCGGTTATTAATAAACAAACACTTACATTATCTGATTGGTTTGACAGCTGAGTGGACTCTAGAAAAGAAAGCCAATATGCATAGAAATTGATTGAAAGCATAATAGGAAAGATCTATGACATTACAATGGGATCAATTGCAGAAAAGTGTTCGCAAAAAAAAAACGTCTTACTGTATGGTTCTAGAAAAAGACTTCCAGCCATAACTCTGAAACACTTCTTACCTTTGTGGAGAAAACATACAGGAGCTCAAGAACATCAGGAAGTCCTCGATCCACAGGAGACACTAGCAGATGATCAAACACTGTATTGATAACATCTTTCTGTTGAAGGCCAGGAAGACCATTAACCATCAGTCCAGCCAGCTGCATTGGAGAAAGATTGTTCAGGGTCTCCAACTAAAGACACACAGAAGAACAAGAAGGCAACACTTAGTGGAAAAGTCCTACAGATAAAACTGAGGATGTTGGTGGTTATTAAACCCTGTTGAAAAAAAACAGCATATGCTGGTTAGGTATGTTTTGAAGCATGGCAGCTGGTTTGAGCTGGTTTAGGCTGGTCCTTAGTTGGTCATGAGCTGGTTATAAGCTGGTCCTGAGCTGGAGCTAGTTTCTTAGGACCAACACTTGACCAACTTGAAACCATCTCATGACCAACTAGGGATGTAACGATTCACTCAACTCACGATGCGATACGATTCATGATAATAATTTCACGATATGATTTTCTCATGATTTTTTTAACAAAATGGGATTTAAGTCAAATTATAAAATGAAAGTGTCCTTTTATTTCTCAGACAAAATTCTGCATATTTCTTTGTAAAATTTAAATATATATTTTATGTCAAATAATAACTCTAGGAGGAAATTTTAAAACAAATCCTCAAAAAGTCCCTTCAAGGAGATCTTCCAATGGTGTTTTCTTGGGAGGAGGTTGTTTCAGCTTCTTCACCCTCGTCCTGAGGAAGAGCAGAAATAACAAGACTCGGTACAATTCAAGTACAACAGTGACAGGGGTTTCCACATTGTTATAAAGGCAAGATTTTAATTATAATTTGTATCATTTCACTTGCAAGAGTTAGAAAAACAGAACACATTTAGATAAATATGCCATAATAATCAACGAATTATTGAAAAAAAAATCCATGTACACATTTAGAGAAAGAGATAATAAAATAAATACAACACCTGGTTCTGCAACAGCACAGCGTTCTCCTTCAGTATGTGGAATACATCTTCACGCTGGTCTATTTCTTGATAAGGAAGAGCCTGGAATCCATTTACTAAGAAAACAGACTTGTATCTTTCGCTGTGAAAACACTGATGCTTGTGATCTCCGTGGCACTCGCCCTCGACGCTGCGATTGGGGCTGCAAATCCGCCGGTCAGTGTGGTTTGGCCAATTATCTTTTTACATGCAGACGGAGGTGACTGGAGCCTCTCACTGTGGTGATTATTAGTCTTAGGAAAGTCAAAATGCCGCCACACCTCCGATTTGAATGAGTCAACGTAAACTACGCACTTGCCGTCACCATGCTTCTGTTTAACGGTGCGTGCACACGGGTGCGCTCGTGCTCATCTTCCATATGAATGAACTGAAAACATTCACTGATTTCACTCTTCTTCACGCTAGTGTGCACGCACCGTCCATAACGCTAGCTACAACTTGCTTGTTGCTATTGTGCCTGTAAAGCGAGGTCACAGTATACGGTTTCAGTGTCCCTGCTGTTTAAAATGTGTGTCGCGATTCGTTTAAAATCTCAACCGACTTGAATCGTCACACATTTGTATCGATTTTCAGCTTTTTGATTTTTGGCTCTGAATGAATCGTTACATCCCTATGACCAACTAAGGACCAGCCTAAACCAGCTCAAAACAGTTCAAACCAGCTGCCATGCTTCAAAACATACCTAACCAACATATGCTGTTTTTTTCAACAGGGAACCTTCTTGTTGTCTCTGTTCTCTGATTATATCACATGTGAAGATACATACGGGATCAAAGCGTCCATTGATGGAGAGCAGTTCTGTGAGAGTCACAAACTGAGCGAACGAGCCAAAGTTCTTCAGCAGCCACTCAACACTGTTGTTAGCACTCGACACACAGCCCGCATCTGACACACAACACACACACACACATACATTAAAATCACCTTCATGATCTCCAGAACCTCAACATGAGTGACATTCTGCCTGAAACCTCTGCAAACCTCCACCTCACCTGTTGCGTTTCTTCTGAGGAAGGGCAAGATGAAAAATTTCACCATGTTTCTTCCTTGTGTCTCATTCATAAGCAGGAACTCTGCCAGACTGAGAAAGGGTTGGAAATAATGTTAAACAAAGCATCTTATCAACTCATAATAGTCTTGAGCTATTGCTGAGGAAATGTTTGTCTTACATGTGCTGGTAAGTTTGGCAGCTGAGGTTTTTGCTGCTAGTGCACTGCAGTAGGGATGGTGACACGAACGGTAAAAACGGCTTCAGATATTGACCCAACAACATGCTGATGAAAGCAACGTCACTCCATTGGTCAGGAATAATGCGCTCCAATCTCAGCTCTCCAATCACATCCAGCACTTGGGACACAACATCACCTCTGATTGGCTGAGACTGATGATGTAATGAGGAGGAATTACCATCATATTCCTAGTCAATATGCAAATAAACACTAGAGCAGAGTTGTACAAGGCTTATTTACCATATTTGCCGCCGAGCTGGAAAAGATGATCAGGGCTCCATCGAGAACATTGTTTGTTTTGGTGAAAAGCAACTTCCAGATCTCCTTGGAGTAACTGCTGCTGCTGGATAGTTGACACTTCAGAAGTCCAGCCAGGTTTTCAGCAGTGAAGCCTGTGAGCTACAGACACAAAAGATTTCATCAGTGGACATCACCGTTCAGGAAATATCATGGTGATTCCAGAAACTGCTGCACATTTGCTCTCTGGAGGGACGTAGATTCCCGGACAATCATCAGTGTCAGCTTGTTTTAATAGAGTTTTCTGCTTGTCGTCTTCTTACCGAAGAGCAAGCGCACTGATGCAGGTCGATACTACAGGGGGCGCTCACGAGACCAGCGGACAGGAGAGTCTCATTACTGTGGAAGACATCAGAATTTCATGAGCACTTCCTGTCTCATAGATGAGGTCACAGTGTCAAAATGGAGAAAAGAGTATATGCTCGTACCTGTTGACTCCTGAACAAACTCTGGTAGCTGTTAAATTCATCAGAAAACATTGATTAGTGCACATAATGAACAAATAACAAAGGTTTCTATGTTCCCAGGGTTAGGGTTGGTGATGGGGTTTGGAAAACATAGGAACATAGGGTTAACCTTGGGAAAATAGATACACTCCTGGTTCCAATAGTAGGTGACGACCAGGGAGTGACTTCATGTCGATCAGCACTTTTCAGTCAATAAGCCCCTCTGAATAACATGTAATGCTGAGCAAATGTTTTAATTCTGACCAAATTCCATCCCCACAATCTACTAGGGTTTTAAACCATTGGGATTGACCTTTTTTTAATATTTTTTTGTTAGTTTATTTTTCTTGTCCAACAGGCTACTCACAATTAGCGTCACATGGAGCAGAGTGCTGAAGATGTGAGGGCACCTGTTGTATCGGTTAGTGTTATTATTATTATTGATCAGACTGTGCTCTAGGACCGACCCATAGATCATTACGGACAACAGCTATCAATGCAGCACACTCAGTCGGGAGGAAGTCTGAGGAACGCTGGGCTCAGTGCTTACGGATGATGGCTAGTGGAAGAATGCCGGTTCACTTTATCACAACATTAATTCAGACTTGATTAGACACACTGATTAGTTCACATCAGAAACAAGCGAGGTGTTCAAATGCACTCACCATTTACAGGAGTGATCAGACACTGAAACAGATGAAAAAGAGGGAACAAAATATAAGACAAAATGTAAAAGGTTTTTTATAGCACTGTATATTAAGCGTTTCATGAAAAAGTTTTAAAGAGTGAATCATCCTACAACCTATTCCTTAGACCCAGTCGCTTTCCAACTTCTACAGGAGATTTCACCAACATCGCTACCCAACCACATCAACAACACATCCCTCACTACAAATACATTTCTCACAGCATTTAAGCAGGCTCGGGTAACCACACTGCTAAAGAAAAGCCAGCAGTCATTCCTACAGCAGTTGAAAACTACAGATCAGTCGCTCTTCTTTCTTTTCTGTCAAAAACTCTCAAAAAGAGTTCAATCAGCTATCTACCTTTCTCTCATAGAACATCCTACTCGACGACAACCAGTCTGGCTTCAAAAACGGACACTCCATAAAGCCTGCCCGGCAGACCATTGCTGAAACTCTTTGGCTGGCAAGACTGAACTCCAAATCATCTGTCTTTAATCTACTAGACCTGTCTGCTGCCTTTGACACTGTTAACCACCAGATCCTCCTCTGTCTACTCTTTCTGATTTGGGCATCACAGGTACGGTACTTCAGTGGCTTCAGTCTTACCTCACAGGCAGATCTTTCAAGGTTTCTTGGAGAGGAGGGGTGTCTGAGGCACATCAGCTAATCACTGGGGTGCCTCAAGGTTCAGTGCTCAGACCTCTTCTTTTCACCATTTACACAACTTCACTGGGAAAGATCATGAAGGCACATGGCTTCTCCTACCACAGCTATGCAGATGACACGCAGCTCTATCTGCTATTTCAACCTGATGGTCCCACTGTCTCAGCTTGTATCTCTGCCTGCCTTTCAGACATTTCTGCCTGGATGAAGGAGCATCATCTACAGCCCAGAACTTCTTATAATTTCTGTAAACCCATCAGTTGACCACAGCATCCCTGTGCACAACACTAATGCCAAACAGGTCAGCAAGGAACCTGGGGGCTGTGTTTGAAGACCAACTGAGCTTTTCCACCTATATTTCATTTCAACAATGGCCCTGTCATGCAAGTTTGTGCTTTAAAACTTCAGGAAAATCAGACCCTTCCTGTCAGAGTATGCAGCACAAGTTCTTGTCCAAGCATTTGCATTTCAAGACAGGACTACTGCAATTCTCTACTTGTAGGCCTTCCACACAGTGCAACTAAGCCTCTGCAGATCATCCAGAACACGGTAGCGCGTCTAGTCTTCAACCAGTCTAAGAGAACCCATTTCACACCCTCCTGAACTCAATCCACTGGCTCCTAGTTGGGGCCAGAATCAAAATTAAGGTTTTGACGATGGCTTTTATAACTGTCACTGGAACAGTACCTCCCTATCTCAATTCACTCCTACAAATGTGCACTACATCCTGCCAGCTTTAGTCACTGAATGAGCAACATCTTGTCGTTCCTTTACAACAAGGCAAAATAGTCACTCGCCAAAACTTTCACCCTGTCTGTTCCTCTCTGGTGGTATGAGCTGCCAACTTCCACCCAAACTGCTGAGACAATCACATCTTTCGAGAAGCAGCTCAAGACAAACCTCTTTCACAAGCACTTAACCACCCCACACCCTTAAACCAATGAACTTACGCATTTAAACAAGTAAATTAACCTTTTCTTCTCTGCATTTCATCCCCTCCTCTCTAGCTTGCTTCCTAATCAAGTTGTCAAATAAATTTGGCATTGTATATTATGAATATTGTTGGCTCTTTGACAAATTGCTTTTGTTCCTCTCTTGTAATTTGCTTAGTGAGGAATCCTGTAGGACTGAACAAGATTGAGAAGGAAAACTTGAAAAAGTCTTACTGTTGGAGGTTCATGAAGTGAGCAGTCTGTAAGTAAGACAAACATTTGATCATTAATTCCAGCAGAAATACTGAGAAACATGCTGATCTTCTAGTGAAGTCAACAGTGAGAGATGCTGAAGACACAAAGACTGAGAATCACCTGTCACTGCCTTCTTCTTGAGTTCTCCAGTTGTTTGGAAGACCAGAGTCTGCATGTCTGACGGCAGGAAAGGTAGAGCCAGAATCAGCCTCTCAAAACTGAGAAAGAAACACAGGATTAGAGGAGATTTCAGCACAAGAGACACCAGAGACGCAATAACGTGACAGCAGAGGCTCAGGTACACTTACATCAGTGTGAGGGAGCTGCACTGTATTACGGTCTGTGGGAACACAAACATGTATCAGTGCCATCATCACATGTCCGATTCATCAAACTCGTTTCTTTGACCACAGCGCATTTACCCCACGTTCACTGAATTTGCCTCGTATCATGAGCGCACTCATAATGCCTAAAAATGCCATCTGGATGGGCATCTCACTACGGTTTGAAGCAGAGACATTGAAAACATCTGAGTAAGTTTTACCGTCTGTGAGATTAAGAGGAGGTTGTGAAGAACATCAGGAAGTCCTCGATCCACAGGAGACACTAGCAGGTGATCAAACACTCTATTGATGACGACTTCCTTCTGTGGAAGACCAGGTAGATCTTCAACCATCAGTCCAACCATCTGCACTGAAGACAGATAGACCAGGGTCTCCAACTAAAGACACACAGAAGAACAAGAAGGCAACATTGAGTGGAAAAGTCCTACAGATAAAACTGATGATGTTGGTGGTTATTAAACCTTCTTGTCCTCTCTGTTCTTTGGTTATATCACATGTGAAGATACATACGGGATCAAAGCGTCCATTGATGGACAGCAGATTGGTGAGATTCAGAAACTGAGCGAACGAGCCAAAGTTCTTCAGCAGCCACTCAACACTGTTGTTAGCACTCGACACACAGCCCGCATCTGACACACAACACACACACACACACACACACAGTACAATCACCGTCATGATCTCCAGAACCTCAACATGATTGACATTCTGCCTGAAACCTCTGCAAACCTCCACCTCACCTGTTGCGTTTCTTCTGAGGAAGGGCAAGATGAAAAATTTCACCATGTTTCTTCCTTGCGTCTCATTCATAAGCAGGAACTCTGCCAGACTGAGAAAGGGTTGGAAATAATGTTGAACAAAGCATCTTATCAACTCATAATAGTCTTGAGCTATTGCTGAGGAAATGTTTGTCTTACATGTGCTGGTAAGTTTGGCAGCTGAGGTTTTTGCTGCTAGTGCACTGCAGTAGGGATGGTGACACGAACGGTAAAAACGGCTTCAGATATTGACCCAACAACATGCTGATGAAAGCAACATCACTCCATTGGTCAGGACTGATGCGCTCCAATCTCAGCTCCCCAATCACATCCAGCACTTGGGACACGACATCACCTCTGATTGGCTGAGACTGATGATGTAATGAGGATGAATTACCATCATATTCCCATTCAATCTGCCAATAAACACTAGAGTAGAGTTGTACAAGGCTTATTTACCATATTTGCCGCCGAGCTGGAAAAGATGATCAGGGCTCCATCGAGAACATTGTTTGTTTTGGTGAAAAGCAACTTCCAGATCTCCTTGGAGTAACTGCTGCTGCTGGATAGTTGACACTTCAGAAGTCCTGCCAGGTTTTCAGCAGTGAAGCCTGTGAGCTACAGACACAAAAGATTTCATCAGTGGACATCACCGTTCAGGAAATATCATGGTGATTCCAGAAACTGCTGCACATTTGCTCTCTGGAGGGACGTAGATTCCCGGACAATCATCAGTGTCAGCTTGTTTTAATAGAGTTTTCTGCTTGTCGTCTTCTTACCGAAGAGCAAGCGCACTGATGCAGGTCGATACTACAGGGGGCGCTCACGAGACCAGCGGACAGGAGAGTCTCATTACTGTGGGGTAGAGAAACTCTTCTCATGAACTTGATTTACTTGACATGAGATTTATTTTCATATAGTGAAAGTCTAAAATGCAGACTACCTGCTGATTCCATCACAAATGGAGGTTTCTGTAAAAGAAAAGTAAAATAAGAAAAACAGATAATAACAGATAATTGTATTTTATAGTACTTTACAGCTTAATATTTAACTTACCATTGAATGGTGTTGAAATACACTGCAAAGGATATGACCACAAAACAATAATAAATTATGAAGTACTTTTCATGTTTGTGAACACATCAACCCATGAGATTAAAACTTGTGTTTCTTACCGTAACAAGTGGAGGGAAACAGCCTGTTAAAAAAAAACACAATAGTAAAATTTCAGAAAAATAGTTTAGAAATATGTGTGTGAATCCTAACTCTACTTTAGGAGGTAAAATGTTCCAAAACCTCTTCAGATATTTAGTTATTATGCCGTAATTTTATTTGTTTGTGCATACCAGGAGGTGCCATCTGTTCCAGCTGATTCATGTTGTCCTTGACGGGTTGCATCATGTGTGGAGGAACCACAGCTTCCTGCAGCCTCTGAACTCTGAAAGAGAGAGCACTTATGTGAAACTGATTCTCGACGGAAGCAGTTCAGAAACAGTGGTAGAAACGTGTGAGCTTATGTGTATTACTTACATCTGCTGGTATGATGAGCACTCCAAACCCAACTGATATCAAAATAAAACAAGAAACAATTCAACTTACTGCAAACCTTATATGTGCTGAAATCTGTCCACAGTCTTTGGCAGAGATGGTCTTACCTCTCCAGCAAGTACGATGAGATATCCGAGCATCTCAAGTAGACCATGGTCTTCAGGAGAAACCAAGATATGATCAAAGACTATGTTTATGATGACGCTTTTCTCTGGGAGACCTGCAAAATCCTCAACTATCAGTTCAGCTGTCTGTCTGGGGGAGAGAACCACCAGTGCGTCTATCTGAAATACACAAAGAAAATATTTCATTTAACAGACAAACACTGAAGTACAGAGCATGCATTAAAAGATAAAAAATTATCTCTGTGATAGAAAACTGCAGAAAACCAATTCATCAATCACATAGAGTTGAATCTTTGTTGTAGAAATACAATAAAACTAGTTGAAATGCAGTAGATGCTATTGACAGCGGGAACGTGTGTAACTCACAGCGTTGAAGTCTTGGTTCAGCTGGTACATTTCCATCAATGTTGCAAACTGTGAAAATTCACCAAGATTTAGAGTAACCCAGATGCTGCTGTTCTCAGCAGGGCAGCCACCTGAAAACATGTTGATAACATATGTTTATAGATAGATGGATGGATTGATGGATAGGTCAATGGATTGACAGATAGATGGATGAATGAACTGATGTACCTGAAACATTTTGTCGGCTCAGGAAGGAGAAGATGAAATACTTATAAACATTCTGCGCTCCTTCTGATATCAGGAACATGTTGTCACTGAGCTCTGAAATACTGAAAGCAATGAATGAAAGTCACTTGAGAATAGAGGTCATCAAATGAGATCAACGTCTAAGTGAGAATGCGTGCCGTGGACGTACAGTATCTGGTAGGTTTGGCAGCTGAACTCTTTGTGACTGAGGCACGTGAGATAGTCTGGCATCAGTGTGGAGAGTAGAGGCTTTAACTTGACCTGGAACCATAATCTAACAAACGACTCGTCATGCAAGTTGCTCATCGTGAAGGTGTCATCAACGATTTGGTCCAGGATGTCACTGAAGGGGGAACTCTGGGAACTGAAGTTCTAGGAGAGTGGCAAGACGCGACATGCACGCAGAAATTAGGTTTAAACAATGCTCCGGTTTCTACAAGACTGATGTGAAATCTGGTGGTTCTTACAGTCATGGAGAGCTGCTGCAGTAGAGCGTTGAGGTTCTGGGAGAGATACAGGAGAACATTCAAGAGCGTCTCCTCATTGAGCGTGAGGTTTGATCGTGCTGCACAGTGCAGGACAGTGGCCACATGCTCCACCAAGTCAGTCAGCTAGAAAGACATGTACACACATTGTGTGAGATACGCTATGGAAACATAATGTCATCAATGCCAGCAGAGAAGATGTTTGGAATAATACATTCTTTCAGCTTACCCCACATGTTCTATTATCAATAAAAACACTGCAGATGTCCTGACTTTCATTCTGGGCTCCAGTTCCCATCCCTGTCTCGATGTAGCTAAAGAAAACACCCCAAACCACATCAGAATGTTCTCATTACTCTATGAGATGTGTTTTGTGTTTTATAACTGTGACAGTTCTAGCATGGCAAACTCACAACTGGTTATGGAAGACAGCCGTGAGGTTGGGGTGGATTTCTATCTGGCTCTGAGGAAGGAATCGCCGGAGTATGGGAGAAACCACATGCTTAAACCAGTCGTTAACGTTCATGGGGTCAAAAGTAACCAGATCCATCTGATGCTCATGGGTGGGATTCTGCTTGAAAGGAGCGGCGATCTCGGCGAGCGTCAGGTTTATCACAGCCTGCAAAAGTGTGGCGCTCCTCATGCCATTTAAGTTTTGCTTAAGGAAATGAGCAGATATAGACAGAAGAATTCTTCAAACTCTGAGTTTAGGTTTGTAATGCTTTACTGAATGTGTGTGTGTGTGTGCTATTACCTGCTGTGTCAAGGACACAAATTCTCTCACAAAACTCCCGACAGGTCTAAATGCTCTCATAAAACCATTCAGTGCCTGCAGCCACACATTAGACATACTAAATTAATCATTAAATATCTCAATAGATCAGCATATTTGGGTCACTTTACTAGTTAAACATCTAGTGCTCTTAAAGTACTGCAACAGATTTAGTCATCTACATCCATGAGACTGTGATTGATGTCTTTCTTGCCTGTCCGAGGGGGTCCTGTGGTGAAGAGGATGGAACAGTGCTCATATAATACATTGTGCTGTTATTTGAAGTCCATGGATCCTCAGAGGGCATCAGATAGGACAGCAAACTCTGAAACACCAAGCCGAGGGAGCTGTCAGTCAAGCCCACCACCTCCGGATGAAGGAGAAGCTCTGCTTTCTGTTCTGGACTCAAGAGGTGCAAAACCTCCAACTGGCAAGACAAGGAAGAACCTCAGAACATCTACAGGCAACCAACATAGTATTGAAGATAAACTGGTGCCATCATATGACACTCAGGAGAGCATCAGATGCAGGAGGGAGTGTTCCTTACCCCGCTGAAGAGCATGTTCATGGACGTGAAGTCTCGCACTTGAGCCACGACAGCAAACGAGCCAAAGTTCTTCATCAGCCAGTCTTCAGTGCTGTCCTCTGGATCTACACAACCTACAACAACATATGATCAAACATGCCCAAAACCTTTACAGAACACAAACAACATGACCTGACAATCAACACTCCATCCTAGAGTAGAAGCGTTACCTGAGGATGTGTTTCTAGAGAGAAACGGGTACATGAAGAAAGAATAGACCCACTTCTGTCTCACTGAATCCAGACTGGAGAAATGCTGACTCAACTCCCTGACTCTATATATACACAACAAAACACACACAAACACCAGAGCATACAAACAGTCATTTACACACACAAACACAATGTAATTAAGTCATTAATTATATGGGTATTGTCATACACAGTCTGGTAGGTACTGCAGCTGAAGTTTCTGTTGCTGAGACATGTGAGGAAGTTTCTGGAGATGGACGACAGCAGAGGAGTGAGCTTGATGTCCAGCCATGCTCTGATCACGTGATCCTCGTTCAAACTGACACCTCCTGACAGATCCAAGACCGGAACCCCGGTCACACTGGAGCGCTGCGAGACAGACAGTATCACAGCAGAGCCGCGGCAGCCAAGGCTCATGGGATGTGTGTGTGTCTGTGTGTGATGGCGTACCATGAATGAGTAGACGTCCAGAGCAGCGCTGATGAGGCCCTTCAGGTTCAGGATGTGGTCTGCGTCAGGCTCTGATGGGACGCCAGCACACGTCAGGAATCTCTGCGTGGGACCGTCCATCTGAGACGACAGAAACAGTACGGATTGAGAACATGGGTTTACAACAGTTCAGTTCTGAACAACGCTGAGGGTGTGGACCGGATTTCTTTAAGAATTTTGCTAGATTCCCCAAGGTGAATGAATTCCCCAATGAGCTACTGCGTTACAGAGAAAACATCTAAAGAATGAAATGCCGTCTTTCCATCAGGGCGATGGTCTCATAGAGGACTACATCTACAAAAAGCACCTGCTAGAGGACTCGGAGTTCTGTACTCGCTGGTGCGAGATACTAAATAAATGTTCTTTTGACCTTATGGCATTAGTCATTAAAGAGACAACAAAACAACTTAAGTCAACACGTCAAGAGTTGAAGACACTGGAAGTGCAACTTGGTGAAATTGTCAACAAAAGCAGGTTAACGGAATTGAAAAAAGATTTTGAACGACAACGGGCTGATTTCTCTATGAGATCAGAGCGATTAAGCGGAGAAAGTTTGCAAGGGACAATGATGACTATCAGCACGGAAGGATTTATTTCTGGAGGGATGGAAAACCAGATTCTAATACTTCTCACCGTGGCCGAGCTACCTTTGAGGTCTCTCGTAGGTGGCGAAAACATGGAGAGCTCAGTTTTTTGGCCTCTTCAACATTAGGTGATTCTGATTCTGATGCTGCCGGTCGTTGGCGGAAAGGTTCTTCTTTTTTAACCCGCACTCAGGTGGATGGGCCAGGAATGGATTGGAAGGCAAGAAACTCAAGAACAAAAGAGGCTCTTCGCTGCCTCTGCGATTGGCAAGGAGCAGTCAAAGGAAACGGTTATGAACTTTTCAGATAAGTCACTTTCTAGTTCTTGTATTTCTGCTTTTAGTAAAGGACTTTCTTTTATTCCTACTACTGAGACTAATGATTTTGACACCATGATTGACTTTCAGAAGTTTTTTAGAACTCTCAGACTTCGCAAGTTCTTTGGCACAACTGGAAGATCTACGCCATCTGTTATTGTACAGCCCAGTGTCTCTCCTAAACCATCTAGTATTTGCCTTCCTTTCAAAAAAAAGTCGACCTTTATTCCTCCTCGAAATAGGAATGCATCCTTAGACACTTATTGTAGACTCGTTGAAACTGATGTTAAGACTCTGCTCAAAAACAAGAGACAATATAAGGTATATAATAATTTATCAAAAGTGGAGAGGGATGCCTTACTTGATTTAAAAACTGATACTGATGTAATTGTGCGCCCTGCTGACAAGGGTGGGGCTATAGTGCTTCAACGAGCAGTGGACTATGAGAAAGAAATTAGGAGACAATTGGATGAGCATGTTTTTTATGAACGCTTACCTGCTGACCCCACTCTCAGATTGAAATCACATGTCCACTCCAAGCTGCTGCAGTATTTTGAAAATGGAGAATTTAGCAAAAATGAGTATGAATTTCTTAAAGTTAATTTTCCGATTATTCCTATCATATACACACTGCCTAAGGTTCACAAAGGTTTGGATACTCCTTTGAAGGGTTGACCTATTGTGAGCGGCATTGGTAGCCTCACTGAGAACATTTCTTCCTTTGTGGACTTTTTTTATTAAACCATTTGTACCTACATTGTCATCTTATGTAAGGGATTCTATGGATTTTATTGAATCATTATATGCTGTTGATTTTGCTGTTGATGATGTTTTTCTCGTTACGTTGGATGTTCAGTGTTTATACACTAATATCCCTCATGAGGATGGTTTACGAGCGGTGGAACAGTTTTTAAAATTAAGATCGACTGATGGCATGTCTATTGGACCTTACAAGCATTGTCCTTACGAATAACTACTTTCGTTTTTCAAAATGATTACTATTTACAAGTGAAAGGAACAGCTATGGGCAGTAAAATGGCACCAAATTATGCCTGCTTGTATATGGGGGTCTTTGAAAATGATTTTATACTAAATGGATCAAAAAATGTTTTTCTTTCTAAGATTATGCTTTATAAACGGTACATTGACGATATCTTTATGATAACGAAATTTACACCAGCAGAGTTATCGATGTTTTTGGATTATCTTAATTCCACAACTGAGCATTTAAAATTCACTATAGCATGTGATACAGCGAATATTAGTTTTCTTGATGTAAAAGTATGTATTTCTGAGGGCAAACTACAAACTGAGTTGTATCGAAAAACCAACGGATCGTAACACAATTTTGAGAGGTGATAGTTTTCATCCTAAACATCTTATAAAAAGCCTGCCTATTGGTCAATTTAAGCGAGTGCGTAGAGTTTGTCATTGGTCAACTGATTTAGCTTCAAGATTTATGCACTATGGTTATCGTAGAGAATGGATAGAAGAGGGTAAAGAGAAATTTGATAATACATCTCAAATACAGAGTTTATGTGTTAAGGATAAAGTACAACCAGGTAATGGCCCTATCTGTGTTGTCAAATATTCAGTATTGGGTGGGGAATTCCGTAAAGCTTTACACAGGCATTGGCATATTATTTCTAGTGATCCAAATTTGTCTAGTGTATTTAAAGAAGGTCCTCGATTGGTCTTCAAACGTCAAAGTAATTTGCGTGACATGCTTGTAAAATCTGATTTTCCGCCTTGTAAGGTGAAAACTTGTATCCCGACTCTTCCTTCTGGTAATTATCGCTGTGGTAACTGTGCCCAGTGTACTTTTACACATAACTGTAAATCTTTCAGGCATCCACACACTGGTCGGAATATTTTGATACATGGGACAATTACTTGTTCATCCACACATGTGATTTATCTTATACGTTGTCCATGCGGTCTCGCTTATGTTGGCAAAACTTTTAGATCATTACGTGTTTGCATTAGTGAACACCGTAGCAACATTAGGACGGGAGATGAGCGCAGTCCTATAGCGGTACACTTTAGACAAGCGGGCCATAATGTTAGTGCCTTACAATATATCTGTATAGAGAAGGTACATAAACCGACAAGAGGAGGAGATTTTGAGAGAAAACTGTTGCAACGGGAGAGCATTTGGATTTTTACTTTAAATACTTTATCGCCTTTTGGGTTGAATGAGGAATTTGATATCAAACCTTTTTTGTAGAATTGAGCTTATTTCTTCATCTGTTCTCAGTGCCTTTTTGTAATTGTAGATTTACTGTCATTTATTTGGGACTTTATTGTATTTTCACATGTTTTTTTTTTTATTATTATTGTTATAATTTTTTTTCCCCAAATTATTATATTTATTTATTTATTTTCTTTTTCTTCTTTATATTACTTTTTTATTTTTTTTTTATTTTTTTTTTTTTGTGGGATACTTGTACACTTGATTGAGCTGCAATCAATCAACTAAGGTGATCACCTGTTGTCTATAAAGAGCTGTACCTTGATTCACTAAGTTTGTGCCTGACAAAGACCTATCGGTCGAAACGTTGCAATGCAATAAATTGGAGCAGTTTAATCAGTGTGCGGACATCACATTTGTTTTTTGCTTCACTTGTTCCCCCAGAGCCTCACCTGCCCCTCTTCTGTCTGTGTTGTCTACACAAGCTCCTCGGCCTGTTGCTCTTGGGTTCCTGTCACTACCCAAGCCTGTTCCTGATCCTGTTTTTGCCCCTAAGCTCTGGCCTGTCTCAGGGCTTGAACAAAGACATAAATCATCACAGCTGACTAACCAGAGGACTAAAGCTCATGGCTCTCTATGCACTCAGTACTCCTCTTGGCTCCTGCTCAAAGGCCCACAGTCCTTCTACTCCCGCTCTCCTGCCTCCTTGGATCTTCCCTCTATCGTACTGCTCCAAATCCAACAGAATCTGTTACTCATGTGTTGCCTGGTATGCTGGACAGGAGAAGCTGCTCTAGAGGGGTTTAAAGTCTGTAAGTATCACTTTCCCTAGTGTCTGATGGGAGAGGTAAGGTTTCAATGTTTTTGTCTAGGGTACTTTTATTTAAAAAGAGTTTGGTTTCATGTTTCTGTCTGGAGTCCTGTTGTCTAATCAGTCGGTTTGTGTCTATCTCCAGTGTTTGTCTGCGCTTACAGGTCTCCGAAGTGTTGACTCCGATCTTCAACCAGATGGAACTGGACAAATATTCTGAATATTCCGATCTAATATGACTTCTCACTTTGTTCGTTGGCCAGAGGAGAACTGAGGTTTCTCCTAAGGTTTTTTTTCTCCATTCTGTCTGCTGATGGAGTTTTGGTTCCTTGCCACCATCGCCTTTGTTGCCTTTGGCTTTGGCTTGCTTAGTTGGGGACACTAAATATTCAGCTATATTACTGATCTGAGTGCATTGACACCATTGTATGAGAATTTAACTGTTTTTCACTGTTCACTTTACTATTTTCTCCAGAGCAGCTGTCCAGCCAAAACAAACTTTGTTGCATTATTTTCCTGTTATCCCTATAAACCTGCTTTGAAACAATCTGTATTGTAAAAAGCGCTATATAAATAAAGGTGACTTGACTTGACATGTATCTTGTTGATGGTTTTGGTGAGTCTTTGTATCACCCCTGAGATTCTTGATTCTTGGATTGTCATTTTAGTTCTTTTAATGTTAAAAAAAACTGCACTTGAGTTTTATATATTGCTTTGCTCACGTTACATTACTGCTTAGTTCATGGTGAGTTTGTGTGTTTAGCTGCTGTCTTACCAAAGCAAACTAAATTCTCTAACAAAGAACAATCTAAAAATATATCTGTGTGTGTGTGTGTGTGTGTGTGTGTGTGTGTACACTCACATCAGTGCATTGTTCTGCTGTAAGCCCAGCACTCGTTCCACAGGTTTGACTGTGAATAATGAAATGAGAAGGAGATTAACGGAGAGAGACGGGAGAGTGAATGGAAAGTGAGCAATAGGTCACAAAGATGAATGAAAACCAGAAATGTTCAAGTCATTTTACAACATAAATCACAAGAAAGACTGCATTCTGGATAGGTTCTTTTGTCCCAAAAGTTTGTTTAGTAATGGGCAGTTCTGAAGAGTTTCACTCACGTCTGTACTGCTGAACATATGCTGGCTGAACACAGAGAGAGACAGTGATTTGAGTTCTAACACAGTCATGACATGAACATTCAGTGTGTCATTTCATTAATCAGTTTATAATGTAAATGATGATTGTGGACTCACCGATAGCCATCACTCCCACATACAGGAGCGGGAGGATAAGAGGCGTTCTCATGAGGACAGTTCTCCTTCTCTTAAGACGTTCGTGTGAAATATATTCAACTCTGAGAGAAACAAACACACCGTCAGATGAGTGTAATGCTAATTCACTGCCTCTGTAATGATCACACACACACACACACACACACACACAATATAGTATAATATAATATAATATAATATACACTGCCCAGCAAAAAAAGTTTGTATTTAAATGGGCAAATGCTTAAGAGTTTATGATTGGATCATTATTGCAGTGATTACAGTTTTTCACAATCGCTAGAACTCATTTCTCAAAACTTTGCACTTTTTCAAACTCTTCACACAATTCTCCTGACCAACTTTCATCTTCACAGCAGTTCATTTCACATTCAAATGGCACTAAAACTACCAAAACTCTTCATTCATGTCTCAGATCAACTCTTTCTTCCAGAACACTAGCAGAGGATTCACCCAGCAAACACACTTTATCAATCATAAAACACAGACCTAAAAAACACTGACCTCAGGGGAATTATGATTTCTTCTGTAAAATTTCTTTACAAAACAAGACTGACACTCTCTGCTGCTTATAATTCACTGCAGTTTGAGTTACATGGTCCATTACAGTATACAATTATTCCTAAGTTTCCCCTTTTGAATGGATGATAATGAATTACAAAAAAACTTGTGTAGGTGTTCAGTTAACAGTATGTAAACATATACAAATTGCCCTGTAGGTACAGTGAGTTTTGGTGGTGTTTGTGTCGAAGTGAGAAAAGAATTCATATAATTTGAAAAAAAAATGCATTTTGTTCCAAAGCAATGATAAATGATCCACAGTTTAGCTCACATAGACGAATGCTGTGATCACTGTGTGAAGAAAAACTGACTTAAATATTGAGAAATGTGCCCTAGCTGAAAACTGCATGTCTGAATGTTTCTAGCATGTTATATGTTGAGTCCAGAGCTTAAATTCACTGCAAGTCTTTGGAATGTGCTGGAGGAGACTTTACAGAGAGCTGGAGATCTTGACGTTGATCAAAAACATATGCACCTCTTGGTGGAGATAACATCACAACATTTATTTCCATCAAGAGGTGCATCGATTTTGGTCAAGATCCTGTACTGGCAAGAGTCAACCATTCTTTCACAGTCTGAGCCTGATGAATCCTGACATTGTCATCCTGGAATATGGCCGTGATGAGCTACACACTCCATCAGTTAGAGTTAGAAGAACTGTTGCCAAACATATAACATGTTAGAAACATAATAATCACTGCAATAATGATCCAATCAGAGACTCTTTAGCATTTGCATATTTAAATCCACACTTTTTTTTTTTTTGGGCCGGGCAGTGTATATTATAATATAACATGATATAAAATAATACAATATAATATAATTAATACAATATAATATAATATAATACAATATAATATAATATAATATAATATAATATAATATAATATAATATAATATAATATAATATAATTAATACAATACAATATAATATAATATAATATAATATAGCATAATATAATATAATATAATATAATATAAAACAATACAATACAATACAATATAATAAATACATCTGTTGCTTATTCATTTCAAAAGGGCCCAAATTTAATGAAAAGGATGTGGTATATCAATGAATACAGTACCCGTCAAAAGTTTGGAAACATTACATAAATATTAAGTTTAGGATATGTTCCCTTTCGTTCAGTCACTCCGAGTAACGTCAGTGACTGACGAATGGGGGTTTCGCCTAGAAGCCTATCATCTTCGAGATTTAGAAAACGCCCAATGGCAGTGCCAATGCCATGGGCATGTGGAATTTGCATAGCGTAACTCCGCCCCACAGTGTGGGTATATAAAGAAGTACGCTGGCAACATCGCATTATGTTTCTGCTTCGGAGCCAAGAGCATCTATCTCTTCACTCCTTAAGCCTTTTTGAGTATATCGTCAAGCTTCTTCGAGACGGGCAGCTTTCCAGTCGGTGTTGGTGTTACGGCGCGTTCCAGCGAGTGTTTACTTCCTGCCTGCTGATCTGTGCAGTGATCTGCATCCAGCTGGTATTCGTTCCCTGGGCGCTTCGGCATCGCTGTGAAGCTCCCTCTCACAAAAGAGCTCGCATGTGGCACGTCTTTTTAAAGACGGTTTGCCCGTGCACTTCTGGGGCGGTCGATCTCTGTTGCCATCTGATGGGCACAATCGCTGCATGACGTGTTTGGGCTTCAGCACATTCAAGCAGCGTTTGTGGGTGAGTCATGTTCTCACTGCGGGAACATGACCATCGCGATGTTGCGGTCGAGACTCAATGACCTCCGCAAAGAAAGAGAGTCCCCTCTGCCACACCCCAATCTACCGTCTCCGAGAGAGATGGTACTTTGGCTGGTGGCCAGGGTGACCCGAGGGTTACGGTGTGGCATAACCCCAACGATCATTCCTCGGGCCACACCCCCCTCTTGCACATCGCTACCCGCGAGTGATCGGACTGAAGCAGCGGGACCGTCTGCGGACGCCCCGTGTGTTTCGTTCGGCGCTCCAGTTGGCGATGAGATGTCAATCGCCGCATCTCAAGGTGGGCTGGAGTCCTCTGGGGATGAAGATTCGGCTATGCTGCTGCCTTCGGGCGTGCCAGCATTGCCCGAGTCCGACCCGGAGTTGACAGCCATGTCATCTCGGGGGATGTTTGGTCTTTGGGTGCGACGCGTCCTGACAGCTGTTGGGCCCCGCCCCCAATTACTTTCTCTCCCGGGATACATGAGGAGGTCACGTGGTCCTGGAAGTTCGGCGGCCTCCTCCGCCTTCTCTGCCCTCGATGGGGCCGCGGCCAAGGGTACACTGGGGTCCCCCCGTTGACGCTCAGTTGCAATCACGGTCGAGACTCAATGACCCCCGTATGGAGGAAGAGTCCCCTCTGCCACACCCCAGTTATCCTCTCCACGTGACGGGATGTTTGGCTGGTGGCCAGGGTGACCTGAGGGCTGCGGTGTGGCATAAACCCCGACGAGTATTCCTCGGGCCACACCCCCCCTCTTGTACAGAGTGCTTCAATGTGGCGCAGTGATCCTAAGCACCCCTCCAAGGCCTGTAGTTCTCGTCTACTCTGGTGGCGAGGGACTACAGAGCTGCGGGGCAGGCCGCCGCCTCTCAGCACGCCATGGCCATCCTTCAGGTCTACCAGGCCAGGATGCTCATGGCATGCACGAGGGTAGAGCTGTCCCAGGGCTCTTAATGAGCCGCGTGCCGCCACCGACCTCGCCCTCCGGGTGACGAAGGTGACCGTGCGCTCCCTGGGTCAGGTGACGTCCACAGCTGTGGTCCAGGAGAGACGAGGCTCAGCCTGGTCGATATGAGAGAGGCTGAGCGAACCCGGTTCCTCAACGCTCACATATCCCAGGCTGGCCTCTTCGGCGCCACGGCCAAGAACTGCGCCCAACAGTTCTCGGCCGTCCAGTAGCAGACTAAGGCCATTAAACGTACTGCCCCGGCGGCTGTTACTCAGCCTCCGGCTCAGTCGCCTCAATCTGCTTGCCGCCGAGGGCGCCCTCCTGCGGCTTCGACCCTCCCGCCGCCCTTTCCGGGCCGCGCCGTAGGGGTGGTCGCAGGAAGGCGCCCCCGTCCACTCCCAGCCCCGCAGCCCGCCTAACGCCAGGCTAGCAGCGCTCCTGACGCGGACAGCTAAGGGATGGGCAGTTCTTCCAAGGAGTTGGTAGCAGGGCCACTCCTTCCCCCGATGGAGGGCTGGGGGAGAATCTTCTGTTCAGCTGCTGGCCCCCAGGTGAGCAGCACCCTATGTGGAAGAACTAACTCACCCATCCCTGAGCACCCAGAGACCGATGGCAGTGTGCGCCGCCCCCGGGCCACGCCACTCTCGTCCCTCTCTGACGCCAGTCTCCTCTCAGAGCAGACCCCAGTGGAACGCGCGTCCTTCCCTGGTCTCCTCTGTCAGGACGTGGCTGATGACCGTGCCCCCACACCGGGACGCTACGCCTCCCACGTCCGGGCCGGTCACGCCGCCTCGCTGCCCCACCCGGGGTACGTCTGTGGTCCGCACGACCCCGCTGGTGCAGTTTTTGGGAGCCTGGCTAGAGCTTCCCGGACTGTCCCGCTGGGTCGAGAAGACCATCAGGCTCGGTTATGCGATTCAGTTCGCTCAGGCTCCTCCCCGCTTCCGGGGAGTCCGCCACACCATGGTGGGGCCCAACGCCCCGTCATGCGTGCGGAGGTTGCTACCTTGCTGGCGAAGGGTGCGATCGAGCCTGTCCCTCCAGCCGAGATGAAGTCCGGCTTCTACAGCCCTTACTTCATTGTACCCAAGAAAACCGGTGGGTTACGACCGATCCTGGACCTGCGCGTCCTGAGCCGATCCCTTCACAGGCTTCCGTTCAGGATGTGACAGCAAAGCGCCTTTTCCAATGCGTTCGTCCAGTAGATTGGTTTGCAGCGATCGACCTGAAGGACGCCTACTTCCATATCAGTACGCGGTCCTCCCATTCGGGCTAGCTCTGTCCCCTCGCGTCTTTACGAAGATTGTTGAGGCAGCCCTTGTGCCACTCAGGCAACACGGGGTTCGCATCCTGCAGCTTACAAGCAAGCGTGCAGTCACTGCTGACTTGCCTCCGTCAAATCAAGAGCAAGAGTGCGGTTCCACTGAAGTTATTTCAGAGGCTCCTGGGGCATATGGCATCTGCAGCCATGGTAACGCCGCTCAGATTGCTTCATATGAGACCGCTTCAGCACTGGCTTCGCGATCGAGTCCCGAGATGGGCATGGCAGTCGGGCACGCTCCGGGTCCCAGTGACTCGGGCCTGCCTGCAGACCCTCACCCCGTGGTCGAACCTCAGCTTTCTACGGCCAGTGTGCTCTTAGAACGAGTTTCCAGGCATATTGTTGTGTCAACAGATGCCTTCACTACGGGCTGGGGTGCCATGTGCAATGGACATGCTGCCGCGGGTTCCTGGACAGGACCCCAGCGCCTCCTGCATGTCAATTGCCTCGAGTTGCTGGCAGTACGGTTCGCCCTGCACCGCTCCCGAGCGCTGCTCAAGGGTCAACACGTGCTAGTCCGGTCAGACAACATGGCCACAGTAGCGTACATCAACCACCAGGGTGGTCTACGTTCCCGCCGCATGTCTCAACTCGCCCGCCATCTCGTCTTATGGAGTCAGAAGCACCTGAGGTCCCTTCGTGCCGTCCATGTCTCGGGAGTCCTGAACCGTGCAGCCGACGAGCTCTCACGGCTTCAGCCACTTCCTGGAGAATGGAGACTCCATCCCCAGACGGTTCAGCTGATTTGGGAACAGTTCGGCGACGCACAGGTAGATCTGTTTGCCTCCCACGACTCTTACCATTGCCGCCTGTTTTATTCCCTGACCGAGGGCTCCCTCGGCACGGATGCTCTGGCGCACAGCTGGCCGCGGGGCCTCCGCAAGTATGCGTTTCCCCCAGTGAGCCTTCTCGCACAGGTTCTGTGCAAGATCAGGGAGGACAAGGAGCAGGTCCTTTTGGTCGCCCCGTATTGGCCCGGCCGGACCTGGTTCTCCGAACTCGTACTCCTTGCGACAGCCCCTCCCTGGTCGATTCCTCTGAGGAAGGACCTCCTTTCTCAGAGACGGGGCACCCTTTGGCACCCGCGTCCCGATCTTTGGATCCTCCACGTGTGGCTCCTGGATGGGACGCGGCAGGTTTGAGTACCCTACCACCTCAGGTGGTGGCTACCATCACTTCCGCTAGGGCCCTGTCTACTCGACACGCCTATGCATTGAAGTGGAACCTCTTCGTCACCTGGTGTTCTTCTCGCCAAGAAGACCCCTGGAAATGCCCGATCGGGTCCGTGCTCGCATTCCTCCAGGAAGGGTTGGAACGAAGGCTGTCTCCTTCCACCCTCAAGGTTTATGTGGCCGCTATATCAGCCTACCACGACCTTGTGGAGACGAAAAAGGTAAGTCAGCACGACCTGGTCATCAGGTTCCTGAGGGGAGCGAGGACACTGAATCCTCCTCGCGCTCCCCTCGTACCCTCTTGGGACCTCTCAGTAGTCTTAAGTGCTCTGCAGAGGGCTCCCTTCCAGCCATTGCGGTCAGTCGAGCTTAAGTTCCTGTCTATGAAGACAGCGCTCCTGATCGCCTTGGCCTCCATCAAGAGGGTAGGGAACCTGCAGGCATTTTCGGTTGACGAAGCGTGCCTGGAATTCGGGCCGGCCAACTCTCACGTGATCCTGAGACCCCGGCCTGGATATGTGCCCAAGGTTCCCACCACTCCCTTCAGGGACCAGGTGGTGAACCTGCAAGCGCTGCCTTTGGAGGAGGCAGACCCAGCCTTGGCACTGCTCTGTCCAGTACGCGCCCTCCGTGCTTACGTAGACAGAACGCAGTGTTTCAGGACCTCAGACCAGCTCTTTGTCTGTTATGGTGGGAAGCTGAAGGGAAAGGCTCTCTCCAAGCAAAGGTTGTCTCACTGGATAGTGGACGCCATTGTTTTGGCTTACCAGACGCAGGGGCGTCCATGCCCCCTAGGGGTCAGGGCTCACTCCACCCGGAGTGTGGCCTCCTCTTGGGCTCTAGCGCATGGCGCCTCGCTAACAGACATTTGCAGAGCTGTAGGCTGGGCGACACCCAACACATTCGCCAGATTCTATAATCTCCGAGTGGAGCCAGTGTCCTCTCATGTACTCGCCTCTACTAGTGGCCAGTAATGGACTAGGCTCAGGTGTCTTCGCTTGCTCGCCATTCCACTCCACGGACTAGATACATGCGATATTTCCTCAGGTAGTTTCCCTGAAGCCCTGAGTTCCTCCAGCACTGTTGATGCCAACACCAGTACGTCTGCCCACTCGGTCAGGCCCTCGTGTTAGGCTAGGTGCCACCGTGTGCATGGTTCCCCCATTTGGGCGACCCCCACATGTGTATTTCCACTGTAAGCCTCCCTGAGCATGTGTCTTTCCCTTGGCAAGCCCCTTGCCACCCCTGGGGGTAAAAATTCTTCCACCTTCGGCTGGTTACCCCAGAGTTCTCCATATGTAGCCCTGAGCGGGTCATATGTGTATCCTTAAGTCCTCCCTACGGGTAGGCGCTTGGCGCATACTTCCACCTGGAATATGCTTCCCAGTGTACCTTGGTATTCCTGTGTTAAGTGGGAGTCCTTCGTCCGTACTAGCTTACGACAGGGAGCTCACGCTTGCGCAGGGCACTGGATGACAGCCGAGTGGCGTGATTACATTGGGACCCCCATTCGTCAGTCACTGACGTTACTCGGAGTGACTGAACGAAAGGGAACGTCTCGGTTACGTATGTAACCCTCGTTCCCTGAGGAGGGAACGGAGACGTAACGTCCCTCTGCCACTTCCGCTGTACCGCTGGAACGGCCGGGAGTTCAGTCTTGGCTCCTCAGCAGGTAAACATAATGCGATGTTGCCAGCGTACTTCCTTATATACCCACACTGTGGGGCGGAGTTACGCTATGCAAATTCCGCATGCCCATGGCATTGGCACTGCCATTGGGCGTTTTCTAGATCTCGAAGATGATAGGCTTCTAGGCGAAACCCCCATTCGTCAGTCACTGACGTTACGTCTCCGTTCCCTCCTCAGGGAACGAGGGTTACATACGTAACCGAGACGTTTCTTCTGCTTTCCAAGGCTGCATTTATTAGATCATAATACAGTAAACAGTGAAATATTACTTCAGTGTAAAGCAGCTGTTCTCTATGTGAATATATAGTAAAGTGTAATTTATTCCTGTGATCAAAGCTGAATTTATCATCATTACTCCAGTCTTCAGTGTCACATGACCCTTCAGAAATCATTCTAATATGAAGATTTATGATTATTATCAGTGTTGAAAACAGTTCATATTGTTGTGGAAACTGTGATATATTTTATTTTTCAGTATTTTTTGATGAATAGAAAGTTCAATGAACGGCATTTATTAAATTTATTAAAGCATTTTTTTGAAAAATAGAATATTTTGTTAAATTCTTGAGGAATAAAAGTATTAATTTCTCTCTTTTTTTATCAAATGTTTGAAAGGTGTCATTGTTTCCACTAAAATGTATTTTTAAAAAATGTGTAATGTTTCCAAACTTTTGACAGATACTATATATACTGAAAATCCATTCAATAATAACCAACACGACAAGTTAGGCAAAATAAAACACATGAAGTCAAAGGTGTATTCCAGCTGTTAATATGTAGTAATATAAGGCAGAACGAGTCATGTGTTGTTATCTGTGTTGTGTGTTGGATTGCACACACAAAAGATTCTCCCACACATCTCTGTCATTCATTCCACAGCAACACAATAGAGCCGGCTGGTCAGACCGGTCGCATGGCGTGATATTCATTCAACAACATGCTCGGCACAAGAGTCACACTCTTCAGGACTAATGCCATCGCATTCAATAATACACCGCGGACACTTCACAACAAGCACTGCATTATCAGCATTCAGTGCATTAACCAACAGGATGACAATGAGCAATGCATTTCACAGCATTTTTTTCATGTTAGTTCACGGTGCATTAATCAATGTTAAGAGATGCAAATATAATGTAAGCATTTTTAATGTTGAGATTAACATGAACCGAGATTAATAAATGCTGTAGAAGTATGTTAGTTCATGTTAACTAATGTTAACAAATGAAACCTTATTGTGAAGTTTTACCAATCAAACAATCTAAATAATAAAGCTATATAATTAAATGATAATAATAATTTTTTAAATATCGAAAAGTCTCATGGGATTTTCTTGATTTCTCATGAAACATGTCATTCAAGTGTCCGTGTTTATTTGGGATGGAAGGAAACCGTGAATAAGATATGAAACTTTACAAAAATTGTTATCATTCCCTACAAATATGTCATCAATGTCTGATTGAGGGAAAATGGACTCAGATACAAAGAGTAAATTTAGAGTAATAATCTCTAGATTTGATGGAATGAGAGTCCAAAAGTGAGGATGACGTCCGGAGGGGATGTTTGTTTTTAATGATTCTAAAAGGTTGATTAAACCATCAAAATATGAGGAAAATATTTATAATACATTTAAAATATGAGGGAAGAACAAAACACTAAACTTGTTTAAGGTATTTATCTGACAAAATGATTTGGCAAAAAAAGGCAAACTACAGCTTTATTTTACTATACCAAAAGGAAAAAGCAAACATTGACCACGTCATCATCAGTTATTAATATTTCATTGGTTCTCTCTTGTTTTTGCTTGTGTTCATAATTTCTCTGTATGACAGTCTGGACAAAAATTAAGTCACACAATTTGTCATGTTTCATTGAGTTATTATCACAAATAAAACAATCAACTCCTACACAATATGATTACAAAATCTGTAACACATTTATAATAATATTTCAATAGAGGATGTCAGTTTTATGCTGGACGTCACTTTTGGACACTTTTGGATTTTCAACACTGTGCCTTCACAACTTAATCAATGCAACTAAAACTGGCAAGACTTAAATGATAATCGTGTTCCCCACATGTGTTCTTGTTTACCTTTTAATTCTCTGTAAATCTGTAAAATATGAATACGATGTAAGCTTCAAAAAGTGCCCATGATTCAGAAGTAATTCCCACTGCTGTAATGTTTACACACATAACTGAGACACCACCACTTATTTCCATGACATAACACGTGAATTACAAAACAAACCCATCGTAGACGAGCCGTCATGGCTCATGATTCTCCAGATATGAGATCTCAGAGAGCGTCACCATCAGCTCTTTGATTTGATCTTTCCAAGACATGAGTTTAACAAATCTACCAAAATCTGTGCAAATCATTAAAAAATTAAGTTTCCATTAAATATGAAATGTACCAAATAAATCATATGATTCACAGTTACACATAGCTCATCTCTACATACATATCAGATCAATAACAGATCAGATTTTAAGCCTTTTAAGTCAATCCACAGTCATTAACACACACACACACACACACACACACACACACGCACACACACAGTTAAAACATCAGAGCAATAACCCTGCAAACACAGACAAGCGCAGCTCTTTACGCGGAGAAAGGCAGTGACTTTACCTGTCAAGTGTGTTTGTCTTGAAGAATTGAACTGAGTGAGTCTGTCCTACAGCCACTGCCATTTACTGGACTCCGCCCACAGAGAGAGAGAGAGAGAGAGAGAGACAGAGAGAGAGAGAGACATCTAAATCACAAAAGAAAATATGCTCCCACTTTACATAAAGTGTCTTTAACTACTACATACCAGCATTTAAATCAATCCACTTCTCGTGTACTTACATGTTTAAATTCCTGCATGTCTGTAATAAATCCCTGTAATTCTATCAATAATTACACTGTTGACCCTTCCCTTATATATTACACTGTTAACCCTTCCCACATATTATGCCCTTTTTCACAAGATTTAATATAAATCTCTGGTGTCCCCAGAATGTGTGTGTGAAGTTTCAGCTCAAAATACCCCCAGATAATTTATTATAGCTTGTCAAATTTGCCCCTTTTTGGGTGTGAGCAAAATTGCGTCGTTTTTGTGTGTGTCAATCCTTCACACAAGCTTCAGGTACTCTGTCAACAACAAAACAGGCGAATCTCACTCAGACAAAATGTCAGCAATAACCGGTTGTGGAGCAGCCGTACATGTTTGAAACGGAGTTGACACAGATGAGAGACTCAGGAAGAGCTCGACACTTTTAGACTGAATGGTTAGTGGATCATTTATGTAACGTCCGTCACCTGACTATACAATGCATAATAAATGTGTATTTATGAATTACGCAGACGATGAGCGTTTTCGGGATGAAACTAACGACACAGCTCTAGTCTCTGTGAATACAGTCAGAGACGATGGTAACTTTAGCCATATTAGCCGTACAGCATTCAGCTCATTCAGAAAGGAAATCTGCAAACATTCACAGAATATGAAGTGCCATCCTCACTTGTTCTGGATATGAAGTTAGAGCACGAAGCGTTGGTATTGACCCGTCCTTCAGAAACTACCCTCTCAAATCCAGCGTTATTGACCCTCATTGGTGAAGCAGTCATGTGTAAAATGATGTGCACAAATATATAACATTTTACCGTCATTCTTCGGCACATTTCCTTCATAAATGAACTTCACCCTCGGTGTCCTCAGTGGCTCTGATGCCGGAGTCTCTGAGACTCGTGTGTTCGCTGGTTCATCAACAGAACATTAGTAATGTTTTTGGCGCACACATTGTAATACTCGAGCGCTGATACAGCGAGTAAACAGAAATGGCGTCTCTGTGCTTCTCACTCAGGGGCGTGTCTATGCTAAAAGGGCCAATCATCAACAGTCATGGGCGGGGCTTCCCTACTCTTACGCAGGAGTAGGGGGAAATATGAGAGATTAATAATGATTGATGGGGATTATAAAAAAAGTATTGGGTGGATTTTTACCTTTATAGGCTGGTAGGTTACACACACTGTGGACACACATCTGTGTTCAAACACCTTATAAAAGAGAATTTTGCATAATATGTCCCCTTTAAACCTACCCATACCAGCAAACCTGTCCTAAACATACCCGTCTCCGCCTCAAATGCAGCACAAGAGTTTGCAATACAACATCAACATAACAAGCCTATACTCTAACAATTATCATGTATTTATGTAAGTACACAGCACCTGACATAAAGTGGGGCTGGCAAAGGAATTGTATCTGGACCAAACAGGAAACAAAATCACAGAATATGTAATAACACATATTTAAATGAGGGAAAGTTTCATAAAATGTATGTACTAACCAACCCAGACCAGTTTAACCAGCTCGTCTGCATTCTCTTTACACCTTTGATCTTCTGTGAATTACACTCGCTATGGATCGCACCGGTTAATGCATTCACTAAAATTAACTATGAGCAATACAGTATGTTACTGTACACTTTATTTCTGTAGTCCACATTAGACATTTACTGACTATATGTAAGAGCATTTCAACTCGTTCTGCTAACCAGAACCCTCTGGTGAGAGTTAGTTGACATGTAGTTAGTCTAAAGCGGACAATCAGAATAAACCGTATTAGTTCATGTTAACTAATGTAGTTAACTAATGTTAACAAATGGAACCATATTAAAATGCCAAAATAGTGTTATGGATGCCGTTAACGTTCTATACTGTCCAAAGAAAACCGGCTTTCTATCCAAAAGAGAGATTTGTAGACATTGTCTATCGATCTAGAAGTTACTCATGTATATTTACCTACACAAAACATCATTCAAGAAAATAAATGATAAAAAAAGAAACTCATTTTGTGGTAAATAAGTGTCTATGCATGTCAAATCAAATCAAATCATCTTTATTTATATAGCGCTTTTTACAATGGCAATTGTTTCAAAGCAGCTTCACAGTGGTAACAGGAAAATAATGCAACAGAATTAGATTCGGCTGTACAGCCGCTCTGGAGAAAACGGTGATGTCATCCAGCTCAGTTCAATTATCATATAGTGTCAATGCGGGCAGATCAGTAATATAGTTGAAATTTAAGTGTCCCCAACTGAGCAAGCCAAAAGCCAAAGGCGACGGTGGCAAGGAACCAAAACTCCTTCAGGGCCAGAATGGAGAAAAAAACCTTGGGAGAAACCAGGCTCAGTCGGGGTGCCAGTTCTCCTCTGGCCGACGAACAAATAGTGTATGATTATGATTCTGGTAACATTACAGGTCAGAAGTCATATTAGATCAATAGATATTCGTAGAATTATTCGAAAGATTGGAGTCGTCACGCCGGGGACGGGTTTAATCAAATCAAATCAAATCACCTTTATTTATATAGCGCTTTTCACAATGGCAATTGTTTCAAAGCAGCTTCACAGTGGTAACAGGAAAATAATGCAACGGAATTTGATTCGGCTGTACAGCCGCTCTGGTGAAAACGGTGATGTCATCAGCTCATTTCAATTATCATATAGTGTCAATGCGGGCGGATCAGTAATATAGTTGAAATTTCGGTGTCCCCAACTGAGCAAGCCAAAAGCCAAAGGCGACGGTGGCAAGGAACCAAAACTCCTTCAGGGCCAGAATGGAGAAAAAAACCTTGGGAGAAACCAGGCTCAGTCGGGGTGCCAGTTCTCCTCTGGCCGACGAACAAATAGTGTATGATTATGATTCTGGCAACATTACAGGTCAGAAGTCATATTAGATCAATAGATATTCGTAGGATTATTCGAAAGATTGGAGTTGTCACGCCGGGGACGGGTTTAATTAGGATGTCGTGTCGATGCGGCATTTACAGGGGGGAGTTTGATTGACACTATTGTCTCTACAGACACTTCAGGGATATGGTCGTCATGTCCAGGCTAAGGTCCACCATCTGGTCTGGATACGGCCCGGATCCGGCCGACTGCAGTAAACCTCGGGATAAACAGAGAGACTAACATTAGCGTAGATGCCATTCTTCTTATGATGTAACGAGTACATCAGGTGTTATGGGAAGTGTTCCCGGTTCCGGCTGACCTAGTTAATGCAGCCTAAAACAATCATTTAACTGATTTGAATAATAGAAATTAAAAATGTTTTATGTGTATGCCATAGTAAAGAGATGTGTTTTTAGTCTAGATTTAAACTGACAGAGTGTGTCTGCCTCCCGAACAATGCTAGGTAGACTGTTCCAGAGTTTAGGTGCTAAATAGGAAAAGGATCGACCGCCTGCAGTTGATTTTGATATTCTAGGTATTATCAACTGGCCAGAATTTTGAGACCGCAATAAACGTGATGGAGTATAATGCGTTAAGAGCTCGCTCAAGTACTGGGGCGCTAAACCATTTAGTGCTTTGTAAGTAATCAGCAAGATTTTAAAATGTATACGATGTTTAATAGGGAGCCAATGCAGTGTTGCCAGAACCGGGCTAATATGGTCATACTTCCTGGTTCTAGTAAGAACTCTAGCTGCTGCGTTTTGGACCAGCTGCAGTTTATTTATTAAGCGAGCAGGGCAACCACCCAGTAGAGCATTACAATAATCTAGCCTTGAGGTCATGAACGCATGAACTAACTGTTCAGCATTTTGCATTGAAAGCATGTGCCGTAATTTAGATATATTTTTAAGATGGTAGAATGCAGTTTTACAGATGCTAGAAACGTGGCTTTCAAATGAGAGATTGGTATCAAAGAGCACACCCAGGTTCCTAACTGACGACGAGGACTTGACAGAGCAGCCATCGAGTGTTAGACAGTATTCTAGGTTACTACTTGTGGAGTTTTTTTGTCCAATGATTAAAAATTCAGTTTTTTCTGAATTAAGTTGCAGGAAATTACTAGTCATCCAATTTTTTATATCAGCTATGCATTCTGTTAATCTTGTGAATTGGTAAGTTTCGTCAGGGCGTGAAGAAATATAGAGCTGAGTATCGTCAGCATAACAATGAAAATTAACGCCATGCTTCCTAATAATATCTCCCAGTGGTAGCATGTACAGGGTGAAAAGCAACGGTCCTAGCACTGAGCCCTGCGGTACTCCATACTGAACTTGTGTTCGGTGTGACATCTCTTCATTTACTGCTACAAACTGATAACGGTCAGATAAGTATGATTTAAACCATGCCAATGAAGTTCCACTAATGCCAACATAATTTTCGAGTCTATTCAAAAGAATATTGTGGTCGATAGTATCGAATGCAGCGCTAAGATCGAGTAACACTAATAGAGATATACAACCACGATCGGATGATAAGAGTAAATCATTTGTTACTCTAATGAGAGCAGTCTCAGTACTATGATACGGTCTAAATCCTGACTGGAAATCCTCACAGATACCATTTCTTTCTAAAAAGGAGCATAATTGTGAGGACACTGCCTTTTCTAGTATTTTTGACAGAAAGGGTAGATTTGAGATTGGCCTGTAATTGACTAATTCTGTAGGATCAAGTTGCGGTTTTTTAATAAGTGGTTTAATAATAGCCAACTTAAAAGTTTTCGGTACATATCCTAATGTCAAGGATGAATTAATGATATTAAGGAGAGGATCTATGACCTCTGGAAGCATCTCTTTTAGTAGTTTAGTCGGTATGGGGTCGAGCATACATGTTGTTGATTTTGATGATTTAACGAGTTTAGCCAATTCTTCTTCTCTTATAGCAGTGAATGAATGTAATTTTTCCTCAGTGACACTACAATGCACTGTCTGATGTGATACTGTAGTAGACGGCTGCATGGTTATAATTTTTTTCCTAATATTATCAATCTTACAGGTAAAGAAGTTCATAAAGTCATTACTGCTGTGCTGTTTACAAACATCAGAAGGTGAAGCTTTATCTTTGGTTAATTTAGCCACTGTATCGAATAAATACCTAGGGTTGTGTTTGTTTTCTTCTAAGAGAGTCGAGAAATAAGCAGATCTAGCAGTTTTTAGGGCCTTTCTGTATGCAATCATGCTCTCTTTCCACGAAATGCGAAAAACTTCTAGTTTTGTTTTCTTCCAGCTGCGCTCCATTTTTCTGGCTGCTGTTTTAAGGGCCCGGGTGTGCTCGTTGTACCACGGCGTTGGACTATTTTCTTTAATCTTCTTTAAGCCCCAGGGAGCAACTGTGTCTAAAGTGCTGGAAAAGAGAGAGTCAATAGTTTCTGTTGCAACATCGAGTTCCTCTAGGCTATCTGGGATGCTGAGGAGATGAAACTGATGAGGAAGATTATTTACAAAGCAATCTTTAGTCGCAGCAGTGATAGTCCTGCCATATTTAAAGCGAGGGGACGGCTTTGCAGCCTTTGCTAAATTAAGTGTACATGATACTAGGTAATGATCTGAGATGTCATCGCTCTGCTGCAGAATTTCAATGGTATCAACATTTATTCCATGTGACAGTATTAGGTCTAACGTATGATTACGGCGATGAGTGGGTCCTGACACGTGTTGCCATACTCCAATAGAGTTTAGAATGTCTCTAAATGCCAATCCCAGTGCGTCTTTTTCATTGTCTACATGGATATTAAAATCACCAACAATTAGGACTTTATCTGCAGCCAGTACTAACTCTGATAGAAAATCAGCAAATTCTCTGGTAAAGTCTGTATGGTGCCCTGGTGGCCTATATACAGTAGCCAGCACAAATGTCAAACGGGATTTATCGATTTCACTACATAACGTTACATAAAGCACCAAAACTTCAAAGGAATTATATCTGAAACTAGACTTGTGAGTAATACCGAAGATATTATTATAAATTACAGCAACACCTCCCCCTTTACCTTTCAGACGCGGCTCGTGTTTATAACAATAATCTTGGGGGGTGGACTCATTTAAAGTAATGTAATCGTCAGGTTTTAGCCAGGTTTCTGTCAAACACAGCACATCTAGGTTATGATCTGTAATCATATCATTAACAATAAGCGCTTTTGAGGAAAGGGATCGAATATTCAGCAACCCGAGCTTTATCATTTGATCATCTGTATTATATCTGTTGTTTATTTGTTGGACATCAATTAAATTTTTACCGTTGAATGGTTTTGATGGTTTTTTGTATTTACTAATTCGTGGAACAGACACAGTCTCTATGTGATAATATCTAGGTGAAAGAGTCTCTATGTGCTGGGATTTATCTGACTTCTGTGACGTGAGACAGCTAGCAGGCGGTCGGGTAAGCCAGTCCGTCTGCTTCCTGACCTGGGCCCCAGTTAGTCAAGGTTTAGCTCTAAGACTATGTGCCAAATTACTAGAGAGAAGAGCGGCACCATCCCAGGAAGGATGAATACCATCTTTTTTCAACAGGTCAGGTCTGCCCCAAAAGCTTCTCCAATTGTCTATGAACCCTATGTTATTTTGCGGACACCACTTAGACAACCAGCCATTGAGTGATGATAGTCTGCTAAGTATCTCATCACTCCTTTTAACGGGGAGGGGACCAGAGCAAAAAACGTCATCTGCCATCGTACTTGCGAGTTTACACACCTCTTTAATGTTAATTTTGGTGATCTCCGACTGGCGAAGTCGAACATCATTTGTGCCGACGTGAATAATAATCTTAGAGAATTTACGATTAGCATTAGCCAGCACTTTTAAATTTGCTTTGATGTCAGGCGCTCTGGCTCCCGGTAAACATGTGACTATGGTGGCTGGTGTCTCTATTTTCACGTTCCGTGTAATAGAATCGCCAATAACTAGGGCACTTTCAACAGGATTCTCAGTGGGTGCATCACTGAGTGGGGAGAACCTGTTTGATGTTCTAATCGGAACGGAAGAGTGGTTTTTTGATCCGCGACTATGCCGTCTCACCGTCACCCAGTTGCCCTGCTGCACGGGCTCTACAGCCGGAACCGAACAATGTACAGAGTTCACTAAGCTATTCGCATCCAAAGCAGTGTCTAAAGCTGTTACATTCTCACTACTCTCAAATAAAGTCTGGATGCGTGTTTCTAATTCTGAAATCTTCTCCGTCAGCCTGACTATCTCCTTACATTTATCACATGTGAAGCCCTGTTCGCCAACGGAGAAAGATATACTAAACATGAAACATGCAGTGCAAGTGACAATGACAGGAGAAGAAGACATGGCTTACCGTATTTGTTGATTAATCCAACTTACCACAGTTGTTTGATGGAGTCTATTTACTAATCCAACTCACCACAGTTGTTTAATGAACTCAGAAAACAAGAGACCCGAGTGCAGAGATGGCAAGCTAACAGGCTAGCGGAATGCTAACACGTGATAGTGATTTCAGTGGTTTAATGAGGATGTCGTGTCAATGCGGCGTTTAAATCAAAATCAAAATCACCTTTATTTATATAGCGCTTTTCACAATGGCAATTGTTTCAAAGCAGCTTCACAGTGGTAACAGGAAAATAATGCAACGGAATTTGATTTGGCTGTACAGCCGCTCTGGTGAAAACGGTGATGTCATCCAGCTCATTTCAATTATCATATAGTGTCAATGCGGGCGGATCAGTAATATAGTTGAAATTTAGGTGTCCCCAACTGAGCAAGCCAAAGGCGACGGCGGCAAGGAACCAAAACTCCTTCAGGGCCAGAATGGAGAAAAAAACCTTGGGAGAAACCAGGCTCAGTCGGGGTGCCAGTTCTCCTCTGGCCGACGAACAAATAGTGTATGATTATGATTCTGGCAACATTACAGGTCAGAAGTCATATTAGATAAATAGATATTCGTAGGATTATTCGAAAGATTGGAGTTGTCACGCCGGGGACGGGTTTAATTAGGATGTCGTGTCGATGCGGCATTTACAGGGGGGAGTTTAATTGACACTATTGTCTCTACAGACACTTCAGGGATATGGCCGTCATGTCCAGGCTAAGGTCCACCATCTGGTCTGGATACGGCCCGGATCCGGCCGACTGCGGTAAACCTCGGGATAAACAGAGAGACTAACATTAGCGTAGATGCCATTCTTCTTATGATGTAACGAGTACATCAGGTGTTATGGGAAGTGTTCCCGGTTCCGGCTGACCTAGTTAATGCAGCCTAAAACAACCATTTAACTGATTTGAATAATATAAATTAAAAATGTTTTATTTGTATGCAATAGTAAAGAGATGTGTTTTTAGTCTAGATTTAAACTGACAGAGTGTGTCTGCTTCCCGAACAATGCTAGGAAGACTGTTCCAGAGTTTAGGTGCTAAATAGGAAAAGGATCAACCGCCTGCAGTTGATTTTGATATTCTAGGTATTATCAACTGGCCAGAATTTTGAGACCGCAATAAACGTGATGGAGTATAATGCGTTAAGAGCTCGCTCAAGTACTGGGGAGCTAAACCATTTAGTGCTTTGTAAGTAATTAGCAAGATTTTAAAATGTATACGATGTTTAATATGTTTTTTATATGTTCTGAATGAGTTTTGGTTCCTTGCCACCGTCGCCTTTGGCTTTTGGCTTGCTCAGTTGGGGACACTTAAATTTCAACTATATTACTGATCTGCCCGCATTGACACTATATGATAATTGAAATGAGCTGGATGACATCACCGTTTTCACCAGAGCGGCTGTACAGCCAAATCAAATTCCGTTGCATTATTTTCCTGTTACCACTGTGAAGCTGCTTTGAAACAATTGCCATTGTAAAAAGCGCTATATAAATAAAGGTGATTTGATTTGATTTAATAGGGAGCCAATGCAGTGTTGCCAGAACCGGGCCAGCTCATTTGGACCAGCTGCAGTTTATTTATTAAGCAAGCAGGGCAACAACCCAGTAGAGCATTACAATAATCTAGCCTTGAGGTCATGAACACATGAACTAACTGTTCAGCATTTAGTAATTTAGATATATTTTTAAGATGGTAGAATACAGTTTTACAGATGCTAGAAACATGGCTTTCAAATGAGAGATTGGTATCAAAGAGCACACCCAGGTTCCTAACTGAGTGTTAGACAGAATTCTAGGTTACTACTTGTGGAGTTTTTTTGTCCAATGATTAAAAATTCAGTTTTTTCTGAATTAAGTTGCAGGAAATTACTAGTCATCCAATTTTTTATATCAGCTATGCATTCCGTTAATCTTGTGAATTGGTAAATTTCGTCAGGGCATGAAGAAATATAGTGTTATGTGTTGGAAACTCAGAAGGGAAGACCAGGAGACTTGGATGTATCTTCAGCAGGATTCTTTATTGAGAACACGTGCTGTTGCTAGCTGCAGTCATCAAGTCTGATTCAAACAGTATACACTGTAATTCAGGGGGAGGGATTACACAGCAAATGGGTGACGACCTTAAACAAAGCATGCAAATTAATTATCCAGGTAAAGAGACCTGCCCCAGACTCCAATCCTTATCCAATCAGCATAACGGTTCAAAAATGGGACAGGGGCTCCAAGAGCGTTTAAAGACAAAAGGTGAGAATCTCAGTAATCTGGCTCATTTGATTTACAATAAAAAGAACAGGAACTGGCAGAAATATCTTGCTGGAAACTTTGCATAACAGAATAATTCATCTGATGTCATCATCTTTACCTTAAATGCTAAATACAATGTACTTCCCTTAGTTTTAAACAGATTCTTAAATTTGTAATCCCACACATGCATCCGTCAGATCTTTACTCTGCCGTTGAGTTTCAGCAGAGATGCATTCTGGGAAATGATCATAGCACATTTGTTTGTGAATTTCTGTGCAACAAACACTAATAAAAACGGTAACACTTTACAGTAAGGTTCATTTATTAAACATTAGTTAATGTATTAACTAACTAACTAACCATGAGCAGTACATTTGTTCTTGTAGTTGTTAATCTTTGTTAACATTAGTTAATAAAAATACAGCTGTTCATGGTTTGTTCATGTTAGTTCACAGTGCATTAACTAATGTTAACAAGATTTTAATAAAGTATTAGTAAATGTTGAAATTAACATTAACAAAGATAAATAAATGCTTTATAAGTGCAGTTCATTATTAATTCATGTTAACTAATGTAGTTAATTAATGTTAACTAATGAACCTTATTGTAAAGTGTTACCATAAAAACATTCAGCTAATTATCATACTAAACCACACATGACTCTAAAGAAGCGAATGGCAATGCTGCAATATTTACCTCATGTCTTTCACTTACATGGACTTACATGACATAGACTTGATTATGTTTCCGCCATTAATTCTGAACAACATGTATTTAAAGAGCACATTTAAACACAATATAGATTGATCCAAAGTGCTGGACAGAATACAAAGCAGGTCTACACAATAAAAAACACAATTACAGGTTTCCAAGAGGATTTAAGAGTAGATTTTAAAATTATTTAGCTTTTTCATTTAGCTGCAGAAAATTATTTGTCATTAACCTCTTGATATCATTTACACATCGAATGAAACAGTGGTGTCAAGCCTTACTGGAAGGTTAAACTGAGAATCGTCCGCATAACAGTGATATGAAATGTTGTATTTCTGAAAAATGTGGGCCAAGGGAAGCATATAAAGGGAAAACAATAAAGGTCCCAAAATGGATCCCTGGGGTACACCACACAGATGATGAGGAAAAATGGCCTAAATTTACAGAAAAAGTCCTATTCTCAAGGTAAGAGGCAACCCCCTGTGAGTGTCACTGTAAACACACTTTACAATAATTTGACAAACAGAAAAGTGTTGGTTTGAAATGCTCAAACACTGAAGTGTGTTTGTTTGTGGTCAGTGAAAGATTATAATCTTTGTTGATTGGGTCAGAAGCCGGATGTGTTACATTAGAATATAAGGGTCTTTTGCACAAGCTTATCTCGCTTTTCTCTCCGTGTCACACCTTTGATGTGTCCATTGACACTCAAGCATCTGCCAGAAGCTTTTATCTACAGCGGCTTTAAAGAATTCGAGGCATGTTTTCAGTCCCTGCAGCTGAACACGCGATGAGCTCTAATGTTTGAGGTACAAGCAAAACATTCAAAGCCATCAATAAAACAAAGACAATTGGAGTGCGTTTTACAAGAACATACTATTTCAGAATTTCACGTTTAATTCAATGTGTTACCATTTCTTTGTAATTTTTTGTGGAAATCACTAAAAATTTCTGAGTGAAAACTGTTTCAATGTAAATCCTACACCATTTTTTCCCCAAGTGAAGTCTTGATTTTGTAAATAGTACATGTTATTTATATGGTGTGATTAAAGGGATAGTTCATCCAAAAATGAAAATGACCCCATGATTTACTCCCCCTCAAGCCATCCTAGGTGTATATGACATTCTTCTTTCAGACGAATACAATCAGAGTTATATTAATAAATGTCCTGGCTCTTCCAAGCTTTATAATGGCAGTGAATGGGAGCCCAAAATTTGAAGCCCAAAAAAGTGTATCCATCCATTGTAAAAGTGTTCCACACAGCTCCAGGGGTTAATAAAGGCCTTCTGAAGCAAATCGATGGGTTTGTGTAAGAAAAATATCCATATTTAACAAGTTATAAAGTAAAATATCTAGCTTCCGTCAGACCGCCTTCTGTATTAAGAACCTGATTAAGAACTTGTGCAAATAGTCTTCATTGTGTCTAATAGCTGGTGAAGTTTGCATCATTCCCTGTTTATCACTGTGAAGCTGCTAGTAAACAATCTGTATCGTATAAAGCGCTGTAGAAATAAAGCTTGTAAATAATACATATTATATTGAATGATTAACTCAGATCAGCCAGTGATAAAGAAATATGAAAGCAGTTTAATAAGTGAGTTATTAGCGAATGAAGCTTTCTTTGACAGACCTGTGGCTGATGATGGAGATCCAGATTCAAGGCCCTCTCACCCAAAGAAACTTTTGAGAAACGCTGATCTAAGAGGATGTCAAATAACTTGAATTCTCAGCTTCTTAATTTTAAAAATTTCGCTTTTTATTAAACTCAAATTCAAAGGAATTACTGTACGTTGGTAATTGTATCTATCTATTTCTAAAAAAATTGAGGCAATCGGTCACATCAAAATTATGTTAAGAAATTTAAAGTTTAAGTAAAGCAGAACTTGCAGATTTTTATTTTTTACTCATTTTAATTGCTCTTAACTCATGCTCCACTCGTCATCATGAAGGAAACCCCCCAAAACCTAACATAACATAAACTCTTTAATCTTGCACAAAAAACATTATATAACACTTCATTATAGCATTTACTCTCCCTTTTGAGTGTCATGGCAAAGCATGCTGGGAAAGACATCCCAGCCCAGTTTCAGTTAAATTTAAGCTCATAAACTCAAAACAATGATAGAGTTCAGATTACTTAAAATGTGTCAGTTTTGAGAACTCAAAAGAAAAAGAAAGTTCTAAATACTCATAAAGTTCATTTGATTGAACGCATTTGTTTAATTTGTTTAATAATCTATATCTATCTATCTATCTATCCATCCATCCATCCATCCATCCATCCATCCATCCATATATCCATCTATCTATCTATCTATCTATCTATCTATCTATCTATCTATCTATCTATCTATCTATCCAAACATCCATCTATCCATCTATCCATCTATCCATCTATCCATCTATCTATCTATCTATCTATCTATCTATCTATCTATCCAAACATCCAAACATCCATCTATCTATCATCCATTCATATATCCATTCATATATCCATCCATATATCCATCCATCCATCCATCCTTCTGTCTGTGTAGCAGCAAAACAAGCTTCAAATTTCCAATTTTGTCCCTTGTTTCTTGGCCACTGTGAGAGGTGATGCAATATTTCTGATGCGTGCAAAGTAGCATGAATAGATCCAAAGAGGCTTGTTGATGTTTCATAACGATAACTGAAGTTTATTAAATAAAAAAATAAAGATGCATTGTAGCATAAAACAAACAAACAACTCCAAGGCCGCTTTCAGGCTTTCTCCATGTGTACGGTCAAAAAACTGTGTGCTCTTGCACCAGCGCCCCCCTCCTGTCAGGGGTGGCATATCCTTTTAAACATTGCTCTCACCTATAGAGGGCACACACTCAAAGAAATAAACAATTAACAACACAACAACAAAATTATATTTAAATGAACAAATTGCTAAAAATTAAATAAACTAGTAACTATGGCTCCTACACCCAGCCCCTAATTGAGGGTTAAAGCATCAATTACAATAAATTAAATGTAAATGGAGCCAAATATGTCTATACAAGAAAATGAATACTCATCTTTATTCAGTTGTCACTTCTATTTTTCAGACCTAATCTTCTGCATCTTCTACTAGCAGGCAAAGTTTGGTAATAGGTCTTTCCAAGAAACCAGTCTTTGTCTTAAGTTTAACAGTTCCCTTTCAGTCAGTACACTACGAGTTACGTCAGTTACTGACGAAATGGGGGTTTCGCTTAGAAGCCAATCGCCTTTGAGCTCTACAAAATGAGCCAATGGCATGAAGATGCCATGGGTCTGCGGAATTTGCATAACGCAACCCCGCCCCACCGCGTGGGTATAAAGGGCGTTGCGTGGCAATCTCGCATTATGTTTCTGCTTCAGAGCCGAGTGTTACTGCTTGAGCGTTTTTCTCTTCAAGACGAGTGTCTCTCCAGAGTGTTGGTGTTACGGTGCGTTCTAGCGAGTTCCGCATTCCTGTCTGATCTGTGCAGTGATCTAGCACAGCGTGTGTGTTCTCCCTAGGCGCTTCGGCATTCTGCAGAGCAAAAACTCTTCTTTAAAAGAGCTGCACGCGGCACGTCTGTTTCAAGATGTCTCGCCCGTGCTCCGTTCCTGGGTGCGGTCGGCTGGTTCCTCCATTTGACGGGCATGATCGCTGTTTGGCGTGCTTGGGCCTCGTGCACGCCGAACGTGCGTTCATGGATGAGTCATGTTCCCACTGCGGGAACATGGCCATCGCAGTGTTGCGGTCAAGACTCCGTGATCTCCGTGCTGGAGGGAGAGTCCCCTCTACCACACCCCAATCTATTCCCTCCACGAGTGGGAATACTTTGGCTGGTGGTCAGGGTGACTTGGGGGTGATGGTGTGGGCCAACCCGACGAATCCTCCTCGGGCCACACCCCCTCCTAGCACACTGCAACCTGTGGTGTTGCCAGATGAGGGCGCAGGTGTTTCCCGGCCTGGGCCCTGCGTTTCATTTGGCGCACCGGCGGAGGATACTATATCGATCGCCGCATCACAAGGTGGGCTGGATGCCTCCGGAGATGACGATTCGGCTGTGTTGCCTCCTTCGGGAGTCCCAGCATTGTCCGAGTCTGATCCAGAGCTCACAGCCATGCTTTCCCGGGCGGCCGAGGCTCTTGGGCTTGTGTGGAAGTCTCCCTTGACTTTTCGCGATCGTTCGGCAGCCACTTCCGCTTTCACTGCCCTCGATGGCGGCGCGGTGAAAGGGTACACTGGGGTTCCCCCTGTTGAGCGCTCTGTTGCGATGCAACTGTGTCCGCAGAGCACTGCGACATGGCGTGGTGACCCAAAGCACCCGTCCAAGGCCTGTAGGTTTACGTCTACTCTGGTGGCGAAGACCTACAGACCTGCGGGCAAGGCCGCGTCCGCCCTGCATGCGATGGCGACCTTTCAGGTCTACCAGGCCAAGGTGCTCAGAGACATGCATGAGGGCAATGCTGACCCCACGCTAATGCAGGAGCTGCGGGCGGCCACCGACCTTGCTCTACGAGCGACGAAGGTGACCGCTCGCTCTCTCAGTCAGGTGATGTCCACTTCTGTGGTCCAGGAGCACCACTTATGGCTCAACCTGGCTGATATGAGAGAATCTGAGCGAACCCGTTTCCTCAATTCTCCCATTTCCCAGGATGGGCTATTCGGCGGGGCGTTCCAGGACTTCGCCCAACAGTTCTTGACCGCTCAGAAACAGACTGAGGCAATTAAGCATATTCTGCCCCGGCGGCCTGCTGCTGCCTCCACCCAGCCGCCGGCTCAGAGGCCTCAGTCTGCTGCCCGCCGAGGCCGCCCTACTGCAGCTCCCGCCCAGCCCCAGCAGCAGCCTTCACCCGGGCCGAGGCGTGGAGGACGCCGCAGGAAGGTCGGCCCCGCCCGTCCCAGCCCCCCAACCTGCTAAACGGTCTCTTCAGCGGCGGTCCTGAGACGGGCGGCTTGGAGGTGAACTCTGTTCTTTCCCAGGAGATGGTAGCAGGGCCACTCCTTCCCCCGGTGGAGGGCCGGGGGAGAATCCTTGGTTTTTCCCTTCCGCTGCTGGCCCCACGGCCAGCGGTGCCCTATTCATGGTTAAAGAAAGAACTGACTTTTTCACCTCCGAGCCTCAAGAGGGCGCGGCTGGTAGTGTGCGACGCCAAGCAGCCTCGCCACTCTCGGCTTCTACAGCCCTTACTTCATTGTACCCAAGAAAACCGGTGGGTTACAGCCAATCCTGGACCTGCGCATCTTGAACCGAACCCTTCACAGGCTTCCATTCAGGATGTTGACAGCCAAACGCATTTTCGAATGCGTTCGTCCATTGGATTGGTTTGCAGCGATCGACCTGAAGGACGCGTACTTTCATGTCTCCATTCTTCCTCGACACAGACCGTTTCTACGGTTTGCCTTCGAGGGGCAGGCATATCAGTACACGGTTCTCCCATTTGGGCTAGCCCTGTCCCCTCGCGTCTTTACGAAGGTCGTCGAGGCAGCCCTTGTGCCGCTCAGGCAACACAGGGTTCGCATCCTGAACTATCTCGACGACTGGCTGATTCTAGGCCACTCTCGGGATCAGGTTTGCGAACACAGGGACCTGGTTCTTCAGCACCTCGCCCGTCTGGGCCTTCGGGTCAACTGGGAAAAGAGCAAACTCTCCCCAGTGCAGAGGATCTCTTTTCTCGGTATGGAAATCGACTCGGTCGCCATGTACGCGCAGCTTACGAGCGAGCGAGCGCAGTCACTGCTGACTTGTCTTCGCCAGTTCGAGGGCAAGAGTGCGGTTCCACTGAAATATTTTCAGAGGCTCCTGGGGCATATGGCATCCGCAGCCGGGGTAACGCCGCTCGGTTTGCTTCATATGAGACCGCTTCAGCACTGGCTTCACGATCGAGTCCCGAGATGGGCATGGCAACATGGCATGGCATGGCAACATGGTCCCAGTTACTCAGGCCTGCCGTCAGACCTTCACCCCGTGGGCGAACCTCAGTTTTCTACGGGCAGGTGTTCCCCTAGAACGAGTTTCCAGGCATGTTGTTGTAACAACAGATGCCTCTGCCACGGGCTGGGGCGCCATGTGCAATGGACATGCTGCCGCGGGCTCCTGGAGAGGACCCCAGCGCCTATGGCATGTCAATTGCCTCGAGTTGCTGGCCGTACGTCTTGCCCTGCACCGCTTTCGAGCCCTGCTCAAGGACAAGCACATACTGGTCTGTTCAGACAGCATGGCGAGAGTAGCGTACATCAACCGACAAGGTGGTCTATGCTCCCGCCTGATGTCGCAACTCGCCCGCCATCTCCTCCTATGGAGTCAGAAGCATCTGAGGTCGCTTCGTGCCGTTCACATCCCGGGAGAACTGAATCGTGCAGCCGACGAGCTGTCACGGTTTCAGCCGCTTCCGGGGGAATGGAGACTCCATCCCCAGACGGTTCAGCTGATTTGGGAACAGTTTGGCGACGCACAGATAGATCTGTTTGCCTCCCACGACTTCCTTTGCCTTCGATGAAAGTGGCGCTCTTGATTGCTCTGGCTTCCATCAAGAGAGTAGGGGACCTGCAGGCATTTTCGGTTGACGAAGCGTGCCTGGAATTCGGGCCGGCCAATTCTCACGTGATCCTGAGACCCCGGCCTGGATACGTGCCCAAGGTTCCCACCACTCCCTTCAGGGATCAGGTGGTGAACCTGCAAGCGCTGCCTGTGGAGGAGGCAGACCCAGCCTTGGCACTGCTCTGTCCAGTACGCGCCCTTCGTGCTTACGTAGACCAGACGCAGTGTTTCAGGACCTCAGACCAGCTCTTTGTCTGTTACGGAGGGCAGCAGAAAGGGAAGGCTCTCTCCAAGCAGAGGTTGTCTCACTGGATAGTGGACGCCATTGTCCTGGCATATCAGGTTCAGGGCATGCCATGCCCCCTTGGGGTTAGAGCACACTCCACTAGGAGTGTTGCTTCCTCTTGGGCTTTAGCGCGTGGCGCCTCGCTGACAGAGATTTGTAGAGCTGCAGGCTGGGCGACACCCAACACATTCGCAAGATTTTATAATCTCCGAGTGGAGCCTGTGTCCACTTGTGTACTCACCCCAAGCGGCCAGTAACTGGACAGGCTCAGGTGTCTTCGCTTGCTGCGCCATTCCACTCCATGGACTGGATAGCTTGCGCATTTTCTCTCAGGTGAGCTTCCCAGTAAGCCCTGAGCTCCTCCAGCACTGCTGATGTCGACACCAGAGTGCATGCCCGCTTGGTCAGCCCTCGTGTTCGGCTAGGTGCCTCCGTGCACATGGTTCCCCCATTGGGCAACCCCCACATGTGTATTTCCATGGTAAGTCTCTCTGAGCACGTGTCTTTCCTTGGCAAGACACCTTGCCACACCTGGGGTTGAAACATTTTCCACCTGCGGCTGGATACCCCAGAGTGCTCCATATGCAGTCCCTACGGGGGTCATATGTGTATTCTTAAGTCCTCCCTTCGGGCAGGCATTGTGTTGCATTTCTCCACGTGGGATATGCTTCCCAGTGTACCTTGGTATCAGCGTTGAGCCTAGCCCCTCGTTCATGCTAAGACTCACGGCAGGGAGCCCTGGTCAGTGCAGGACGCTGGAAGACAGCCGTCGTGGCGAGATTGTATTGGGACCCCCATTTCGTCAGTAACTGACGTAACTCGTAGTGTACTGACTGAAAGGGAACGTCTCGGTTACGTATTTAACCCTCGTTCCCTGAAGGAAGGGAACAGAGACGTTACGTCCCCATGCCACTTCCGCTGTACCGCTGGAACGGTCGGACGCTCATGCCTCGGCTCTTCAGCAGGTAACATAATGCGAGATTGCCACGCAACGCCCTTTATACCCACGCGGTGGGGCGGGGTTGCGTTATGCAAATTCCGCAGACCCATGGCATATTCATGCCATTGGCTCGTTTTGTAGAGCTCAAAGGCGATTGGCTTCTAAGCGAAACCCCCATTTCGTCAGTAACTGACGTAACGTCTCCGTTCCCTTCCTTCAGGGAACGAGGGTTACATAAGTAACCGAGACTTTCTTATGAGTCCTTTGGAATCAGGTAGAACTTCTGTTACTCTTCCAATAGGCCACGATCCACGAGGTGCTGAACTGTCCACGACTAACACAATATCTCCTTTCTGCAGTCCTCTTTTAGCAGTAAACCATCTTTGACGTTCCTGCAGTAATGGTAAGTATTCTTGTGACCACCTCTTCCAAAACAGGTCTGCTAAATATTGTACTTGCCTCCAACGACGTCTGATGTATACATCTGACTTTTGAAACAATCCAGGTGGCAATGTAGGGCTAGACTTTAACAGGAGAATGTGATTAAGTGTCAGAGGTTCCAGATCATGATGGTCATCAGACAATGTGGTAATGGGACAACTATTCAAGATTGCTTCTATCTCACAGAAGAGTGTTTGTAGTTCTTCATCATCCAGGGTGTGTTGTTGTATAATAGAGCATAAGATCTGCCACCATTCGAATGAGTCTCTCCCAAACTCCTCCATGATGTGAAGCTGATGGAGGATTGAATGTCCACTGAATTCCTTTTTGGAGCATTGCCTTCTGGATTCTGCTTTGGTTCCATTCTGAAAGTGAATTCTGTAACTCTCTTTTTGCACCCACCAGGTTAGTTCCATTGTCAGATCGAATATGCAGTACTTGACCTCTTCTGGCTATCAATCGTTTTAAAGCGTTAATGCAGGAATCGGTGTTCAGTGAGTGAGCCATCTCTAGGTGAACCGCTCTGCTTGTCATGCAAGTGAAAATGACTCCATACCTTTTTACTTGACTTCTACCTCTTTTTGTCTCGAAAGGTCCAAAGTAGTCAACGCCAACATTGCTGAAAGGTGGAAGATCAGGTCGTAGTCTTTCCTTTGGTAAATCTGCCATCTTTTGCTCTCCAATCTTTCCTCTTACACGCTTGCGGGCTGCAGAATTGGCATTTATAATCCAATATTTCTTTCTTAGGTGTGAGAGAACATGGTTTCTGCCAGCATGTCCAAGCTGCTCGTGTATGTGTTGAAGGATAAGTGTGGAGATGTGAAGATCTTTTGGAAGTATTATTGGTCGCTTTGACTCATCAGGCATTGCAGACTTGTCCAATCTTCCTCCAACCCTCAAAACTCCATCATCCATCACAGGATCTAGCTTGTACAGGCTGCTGAATCTATTCAAGCACTTTCCAACAAATGATGCCTTTTCAATTCTTGACATTTCCTCTGAATACCTTTGTCTCTGGCAAAACTCCACAATGGCTTTTTCTGCTTTCAAGAGATCATCCAGGGTTATGGACTGTCCTCCAAGTGATGTCTTGAAAGTTTTAATTTCACCACATACCTTGTTTTGGCTCTGAGTGTCCTTATTCACGCAGGTTGCCTGTATTTCTTTTCTTTTGCACTGATCAAGCGAATGATCTTCTTGAACTTCAAGAACCATGCTACCGCCATCTTCAGCTTTGCCCAACTTGAGAAGTAGTTAAGCAGTTGGCAGGTAAGATTTCCCTTGTCTTTAATGACAGTACTATACACAGTGGTGTTCCTTTTAACTTCAAGATCATCTAGAGAGAGAGAGAGACATGGGTCCCATGGACTCTTTAGGCCATTCCTCTTCTTTCTTCCATAGAAAGTCTGGTCCATGGATCCACTCTTTGCACTTCACTAATGTGCTGGCACTCACCCCTCTTGATGCTAGGTCAGCAGGGTTCTGCTTTGTCCTGATGAAACATGTTTAACAGATGTTTAACATCTGTGTTTTCTCTAATAACAGAGATCCTATTAGCTACAAATGTGTGGAATCTTGCCTTCTCATTAGTAACATATTTCAGCACTGACTGACTATGAGTCCAAAACATTGAGTTTTTCAGATCTAGCTCCAATGCCTTCCTTACCATAATGTCCACTCGGACTGATAGCACTGCGGCTGTAAGTTCTAGACGTGGAATTGTGACTTGCTTAAGTGGAGCCACTCTGGCTTTCCCCACCATGAAAGACACATGTACAGTGCACATATCATCGGCCAGTCTCAAATAACTCACTATGCCGTATCCTTGTTCACTGGCATCGGAGAAATGATGCAGCTCTGCTTGCTTCAACGTTCCAAAACCAGTTGGTTTTACACAACGTGCCACTCTGAAATCTTGTATCTCATCAAGATCCTTTATCCACGTTGTCCACTTATCTACTGCAGCCTGTGATATTTCCTCATCCCAACCACATTTACTCCTACAGAGGTCTTGGAGAAGTAATTTGGCAGGTAGAGTAAAGGGACTCAAAAATCCAAGTGGATCATATATTGAACTCACGACTGATAGTAAGTTTCTTCGGGTGTGGGATCTGCACTTGACAGTGATGTTGAATTTAAACACATCATTCTCCACGCACCACAACAATCCAAGAGCTCTTTCAGTGGGAAGCTTTTCCCTGTCGAGATCCAATGCCTTTACATTCAAAGCTCTGTCTTCCTTTGGAATGTGTGCAAGAACAGTGCAACTGTTACTCACCCACTTTGTGAGGTGGAATCCTCCTATTTGACAGAGATGTAAGGTCTTTTACCAGCTCTACTGCTTCATGCTCTGTTGGAAGTGACTTCAAGCAATCATCTACATAGAAGTTGTTCTCAACAGTGCTTATTACCTCAGTTCGAAAACATTCTTTGTTATCTTTGGCTGTTTGCCTTAGAGCAAAGTTAGCACAACTGGGGGATGAGACCGCCCCAAATAGATGTACCACCATTTTCGATGTTCCACAGCAGGCATACCGAGATCACCACCTGGCCACCAGAGGAATCGTAGGAAGTCAACATTTGATCTTGACACTCTGACCTGGTGAAACATTGCTTTGATATCTGTCATAACCGCTACAGGCTCTTGGCGAAATCTGGTGAGGACATTGAAAAGTGTGCTGTCAAATCAGGACCCTGAAGAAGTTCTGAGTTGAGGGATTTACCCTGAAAGGTAGCACCACAGTCAAAGACTACTCTCATGGTCTGCTTTTGTGGATGGTATACACCATGATGTGGGATGTACCACAATTTACCATCTGATCTTTTCAGCTCTTGTTGCGGCACCACTTCAGCATAGCCCTTATTTATGACTTCTGTTAGAAATTCAGTGTAGTCTGCTCTGAATTGTTCATTCCTTTTGAACTTTTTTTTAAAACTTTGAAGTCTCTGTTCTGCCACTTGATAATTGTTAGGCAGAACTGTGTCATTTCCTGAAAGGTAGATCAAGAGTGTAATGTCCATCTTTCAACTTGATTGACTCTTCTGCAATCTTGATGAATCTTTTGTCTTCAACAGACATTTCAGCCTTGTCTTCTCTTGACCTCTCGTTAAAATCATGGTTGTATTGTTGCATCAACATTTCTTCCAAGCTTGCGACAGAAATTCTGTTAACAACAACAGTATCACAGCTGCTCCTGTTTGCTGTGCCTTTGCCTTGTAGAGGACCATTAATAACCCATCCTAGCAGGGTCTTAACTGTGTATGGCCCATCCCCTTGGCTATTAAGGACTTTCCAAGGTTCAATGGCTTTGGGAGAATTGCTTCCAATCAACAACTCCACCTTGGATGGAATCCTAGGAAACTGTACCTGACTCAGGTAAGGCCATTTAGACAGTTCTTTCTTTGTGGGAATGTTACAGGTGTCAACGGGCATGCTGTGCTGTGTGTAGACTTCTGGTAATGGAATAAAGTTATTTTCTTCCAATGAAGAGACTTCCAACCCACTGACGACGTAAGAGGGCACAGACTTATCCTGGCTCCTTGTTCGAAGAAGAATATTGGTCTTTCTTCCAGTAATGTTGAGTTTCCTCATAAGATCCTCTGTGCAGAAGCTTGCCGAGCTGCCAGGATCAAGAAAGGCATATGTGTGCAGAATCTTACTTCCTTTAGAACTTTTAACCTGTACTGGTACAATTGACAACAAACACTCTGTGTAACTCTGAGTGTTTCTGACTCCAGTATGCTTACCATCTTGAAGGGACACCTGTGTGCTACTCACAGGTGTTTTCTTTAGTTGTTTTGATGATTTCAATGGTTTGATGTGTAACACACTTGGATGCTGTTTGTGGCGTACGGTGCAGGTAAGATGTTTTGTGCAGTCTTTACTCACATGTTCCTCTTTGGTTAGGCACCCGATACAGATTCCATTCTGTCTTATGAAGTTTAACTTTTCCCTGTGTGGCTGATTTTCAAACTGCAAGCATGACATCAACTCATGTCCATTGTTACAGTAGAGACAACATGATGATGGCTGTGAATCCTTAGACGTGGTGAGTTCACATGCACGTTGGTCGCAAAATTGCCTTTGGATTTGGGCTTCACTAAGACTTTGGGCTTTCCTTTACTTGGGTTTGAGTCTTGGATATCACCAAATATTGGATCTGAGACAATGTTAGCTTGTTTTTCAATGAAGCTGACAAGATCTACCATCTTTACCTTATTACCCCTCTGCTCTTGTAACTCAAATGCCTTTGTGCGCCACCTCTCTCTGAGCTTGTATGGGAGCTTGAGAGCAATACTCCTCATATTGGAGACTGTGTCCAATTCTTCCATGAACTCCAAGTCTTCCATACCATTGCAGCAGCTTCTAAGAAACAGTGTGAATGCCTGTAAAGCTTTTGGATCTTCTGATTTTACTGAAGGCCAGGAGAGTGCTTTCTCAATATAAGCACATGAAATCCTATATGCATTACCAAAGTGTTCTTTCAATAGCTGCTTTGCCTTTTGGTAACCTCTGCTCGGTGACATGTGTTGGCAACTTCTTACGAGTTCCTGTGGTAGCCCCCTTGTGTACTTAATAAGAAAGTGCAGCCTGTCTGCATTATCATCAGTTTTACTCTCAATGATGTGTTCAAAAGAGTGAAGAAATGACCTGTACTGCAGAATATCTCCATTAAAGATAGGCATTTCTCCTCTTGGTAAGGTGGAAAGAAGTTGTTGTTTCACAAGCATGTCTGTCAAGTTGTTTTGTCTTTGAAGAACTGCAGCAAGATCAGGCCCTTGTGTGACATTAGATGACATTGAGTGAATACTTTGTAGTGGTCTTGCTTGAGCTGTATGATAGATTTGTGCAGATGATTTGGAATCAGCAATCAGAGGTGGGTTGATGAATCCTCAGAACAGCAATGCAATGTCTTGGTGCTGTAGAGAGTTGTGCATGAACAGTCTCTTTTAGACGCACCTCTTGTGTGTTTGTTGCACTGGATGGAGTTCCATTCATCATGTCCTCACAATACACATTCATGGCATCTTTTGTGACTGCATTTCCATTTGTTACAGGGTTTTCAGCACTCTTGAAATACTCAATTTTTGCTCTGTTGGCTGCAATTTCAGCTTGAACCTCCCACATCTCCATCTTTCTAAGTTCCTCTACTTTTTTCTCTATAGGATGTTTTTGTTGCAATGCATCGGCTTTGGCACGTAAAGCTGCCCTCTCTGCCTCAATGCACGCTGAAGCTGCTGTTGACACACTTGATCTGCTTAAATTTGATCTGCTAGATCTGCCAGATCTACCGCTACGTACAGATGAAGCCACTGAGATGTTATCTTCACTTAGCTGGTCAGTCACCTTTAGAGCAGAATAAACTTGAGTACTAGTTTGAGAGTCAGGTTCTTGCATAGTAGACATCCACTTCTCAACATTAGAAACAAACATATCAACTTGGTTCATTCTTGGTTCATACCAGGTTTTCAAGTCTTCAGCTTTATCCTCTTCACTTAACACTTGTACATATGATTCTTGAAGAGATTTGAATTTAACAAACATTTCATTGAACTTCATGATGTTTCCCTTTACTTCTTCAAGATATTCAGCATCAGTCATCAAAGAGTTGACAATATTCATTCGTCTTGTAAGGTGTGCCATCTTGCCTGCTCTAGAGGCTTTCAAACGAGCAGCAACCTCATTCAAGTCTTTTTGAGCTGAGTTTGGGGATTGTTCTTGATAAGTCCATTTTGTCTCAAACAAGCAAATCTCCTCTTTCCAAAGACAAACCTTTCAAATTTCCTTTGATTTCTCTTTAAAATCACATTAATTAAAACCTTTGAACTCTTCCATCAAATTAATCCTTTCATCCACAGTTCAGCAAACTTGAAAGTCTTTCCAATAACATTCAAATTTAACTCAGCACGTTGTTTCCACAAGCACATACCTCTTTGAGAAGTTTCCTTTGTTTGCTTGTTTGCTGCTGCTTCCAATGCCATGTGGTCTCAAACAGTCCAAACATCCATTCCTGTTCAATTTTAAGGATAATCCTCTTCTTCTCAAACCTATTCCATTTTCAAAGCAAGTTTTTTGACATTTTGTAGCGGCAAAACAAGCTTCAAATTTCCAATTTTGTCCCTTGTTTCTTGGCCACTGTGAGAGGTGATGATGCAATATTTCTGATGCGTGCAAAGTAGCATGAAAAGATCCAAAGAGGCTTGTTGATGTTTCATAACGATAACTGAAGTTTATTAAATAAAAAATAAAGATGCATTGTATGCATAAAACAAACAAACAACTCCAAGGCCGCTTTCAGGCTTTCTCCATGTGTACGGTCAAAAAACTGTGTGCTCTTGCACCAGCGCCCCCCTCCTGTCAGGGGTGGCATATCCTTTTAAACATTGCTCTCACCTATAGAGGGCACACACTCAAAGAAATAAACAATTAACAATACAACAACAAAATTATATTTAAATGAACAAATTGCTAAAAATTAAATAAACTAGTAACTATGGCTCCTACAGTCTGTCTATCTATCTATCTATCTATCCATCCATCCATCCATCCATCCATCCATCCATCCATCCATCCATCCATCCATCCATCCATCCATCCCTCTCTCTCTCTCTCTATCTATCTATCTATCTATCTATCTATCTATCTATCTATCTATCCATCCATCCATCCATCCATCCATCCATCCATCCATCCATCCATCCATCTATCTATCTATCTATCTATCTATCTATCTATCTATCTATCTATCTATCTATCTATCTATCTATCTATCTATCTATCTATCTAAACATCCATCCATCCATTATCTATCCATCATCCATCCTATCTATCTATCTATCTATCTATCTATCTATCTATCTATCTATCTATCTATCTATCTATCTATCTATCTATCTATCTATCTATCTATCTATCTATCTATCTATTAACAATTAACAATACAACAACAAAATTATATTTAAATGAACAAATTGCTAAAAATTAAATAAACTAGTAACTATGGCTCCTACAGTCTGTCTATCTATCTATCTATCTATCTATCTATCTATCTATCTATCTATCTATCTATCTATCTATCTATCTATCTATCTATCTATCTATCTATCTATCTATCTATCTATCTATCTATCTATCTATCCATCCATCTATCTATCTATCCATCATCCATCCATCTATCATCCATCCTATCTATCTATCTGTCTATCTGTCTATCTATCTATCTATCCAAACATCCATTATCTATCTATCTATCTATCTATCTATCTATCTATCTATCTATCTATCTATCTATCTATCTATCTATCTATCTATCTATCTATCTATCCAAACATCCATTATCTATCTATCTATCTATCTATCTATCTATCTATCTATCTATCTATCTATCTATCTATCTATCTATCTATCTATCTATCTATCTATCCAAACATCCATTATCTATCTATCTATCATCCATCCTATCTATCTATCTATCTATCTATCTATCTATCTATCTATCTATCTATCTATCTATCTATCTATCTGTCTATCTGTCTATCTGTCTATCTATCCAAACATCCATTATCTATCTATCTATCTATCTATCTATCTATCTATCTATCTATCTATCTATCTATCTATCTATCTATCTATCTATCTATCTATCCAAACATCTATCTATCTATCTATCTATCTATCTATCTATCTATCTATCTATCTATCTATCTATCTATCTATCTATCTATCCAAACATCCATTATCTATCCATCATCCATCCATCTATCATCCATCTTTCTAGCTATCTATTCAAAGGAATTACTGTACGTTGGTAATCGTATCTATCTATTTCTAAAAAAATTGAGGCAATCGGTCACATCAAAATTTTTATGTTAAGAGATGTAAAGTTTAAGTAAAGCAGAACTTGCATTTATAAACGTGGATGTCCCCAAAATGATGTTTTGACAGATATACATTTCTCCACAACACTTGGAATGCAGGTATTTTGATACATAACACACACATTTATCAGGAATCATAAAGATGCAAGTTCATTTTATTAAAGAGAAAAAAAATAACGAATAATTTTACAGCAACAGTTAAGGCACAAGATAATTTGCTATTCTATCAATGTATTAATTTAACAAAATGTGATTTCCTTCATTTCCATCAGATAAGTGTAAATACTTTTATTAGACCAGAAATATCTTAACTTAGTTCACATATATTTGTTATACAATTATTAACATTTAATTAAAAATAATTTCAGAACAAATTTGAGCTGATTATAAAATCAATGAAAATAGATTATTGATATTAAGATCTAATATTACATGATTGATTACTGATGTTGATCTAATGGAGTGCTTGAATCAGTCTAAAGGATTTCTGAGAATGATTTCATTGATTTTTGCTAATGTTGATCGTGTATCATGTTAAAGTCAGAAGCCACATGCAGGACACGATGAACCACACCCCTGGAGTGAGACGGAGTGCTGCTGCAGATCCTGAAACACACACACACACACACACAGTCATTAGTGTTTGACAGGCTCATCACGGCTCTGATGTGTCAGTGGGTCCGAGTGGGTGTGGCTTTACCTTGTGCAGTCGCTGCAGCTGATTGGCTGGTAGCGGGCGACTGCGTGCTGCTGCCGTTGGCGGTGACACTGGTTTGTCCGGTGACGGGAGCGGATGACGTGCTCGGATCGGCTCGGCCTCCATGCAGACCCAGATTTAGCGTGTCTAACTGAGACTGCGGCTGGGAGGAGATCCAGGCCTGAACCACGGAGTCGTTCTCAAACACCTTCAGATCCGCCACGGCCAAACCCATCAGAGCCCGGACGTCAGACACACTCAGACTCTGAAATACACGGCATAGAGTCAGACTGAGACCAATATAGAGCTCTGCGTGTGTGTGTGTGTGAGTGAGAGAGTGTGTGTTACCGTCACAACAGGTAAGCTAAGGCTTCTGAAGGTGCTGACGTCCATAGTGATGTTATAAGAGGCCAAAGCCCTCACGTCCTCAACCGGAGCTCCACCTGCACACACACACACACACACACATCATTAGACTGAAATACTGACTCTTTTGCATCATATTAATGTGTGAAAAGTCTTTT